>PVKE010001439.1:14417-100439 GCA_004027555.1 Craseonycteris thonglongyai
CTTCAGTGCATATTTATTTCTATTTTACTTTTGACAGATAGAGAGAGAGACAGAGACAGAGACAGTTAGAGAACCGAACTGTGGGAACTCCCCAGTTCAGCATGTGGGTCCTGCCTGGGCCGGAGCCGGGATTCGATCCTCGGTCCTCGTGGCCTCAAAGCGAGCGCTCAACCCGCTGAGCCGTCCCGGCTTTTCCCTTGGAATTCTCTTTCTTTGTGAGAGGGATTGTGCACTTGGAATTCGTTCTTCTGGTCCAACGGTCTACCAAAGTTTAATCTGGAAGTTTTGAGAAGGTTGTGTCATGATTTGCAGAAAAAACATCTGGAGTTGTGGCAAATAGATGACTGGTTCTTAAGCTATGACAGTGCACCTGCCCACACTGCACTGAGTGTTCAGCAGTTTTTGAACAAAAAGGCATAACCCTCATGCTCCACCTTCTCTATTCACCCAGTCTTTCCCCAAGAAGCTTTTTTTTTCTGGATGAAAGAAGTCCTCAAAGGGAAGTGGTTTGCCAATGTGGAAGGGGTGAAACAAAAAATGGCAGAAGCACTGAAAGGCATCAAAATAAATGAGTTAAAAAACTATTTGAAGCAATGGAAAAAATCATCTCGATGGGTATATTTACTGCATCAAATAGAGAGTACTTTGAAGATGACTGAAATTTAAATATGTAAGAATGCACAATTTTTTATAAATAAATTCCAGGGTTTTTTTTGGTCTCCCCTCATATACAGTAGATTCTCAGTTAACTGGCACCCATGGGAATTGGTAGAGGCCGGATAAATGTAGTTTCTGGTTTCTTGAGAGTTAATATTAAGAATAGGACATACTATACCCCATACTATACCATTCCATACCATAAACTCTGGATTGTCTTGATATTAATATTGAAATACAGTAATTAAAAGCAAATTAAGACAAACAACTTTATGTATAATAACAGTTTTATAAAAACAGCTCTGTGAATGCAGTGTACAGTTTTAGTTAAATAGCAGTCAAAAAACTTTTAAACTTGAATTTCACTTACATAATTTTTTTAACTTCATGTCTTAGAAATAAAACATATACACACACTTAAAGCTCTTACAGCAGGATAGAGTTTATTGGGTAGACATCACATCAGGATCATCAGGATCTGATGATATACGTAGCTAGGACAGGATCAGGAGAAGTGGATGTGGATGGTTTTGGATCTACATCAGATGATGCTGTACTGGCAAACTTGTGTGCAGCTTTCTTGAAAAATGAGCAGTATCAGCTTGCTTTGAGCCCCTACACCTCTCACACAAAGTCAAGTTTTGCATGATGTGCAGCTGCGTGCCAAGTTTAAACTTAGATTTCTGGTAGAAATTGATTTTATTTTAATTTTTATTTAAAGTATTATTTCTTTGATTTTTTTTTTTTTTGCCAGTAGTTTGAATTCTGGTTAATGGAGAGTCTATTGTAGATCATTCATCTTTATAGAAATTAAGTGGTAATCACCCTTCCCAACAAAATATCAAAGTCAGACTAGGTGAATTTTACCAAAATTTTCAAAAAATATATATTCTAATAAACTATTCTAGAAAAGGATAACTACATACCTCTTATAAGACTGATATAATCTTGATAAAACAGTCATCAGACTTTTCCTGTAAAGGACCAGATGATAAGTACTTTAAACTTTAGAAGCACTATAGAATCTGTTCCAGAATATTCAGCTCTGCTATTGTAATGTGAATGCACTCATAGACAACATGTAAATGAATGAGTGTGTCTGTGTTCCAATAAATTTATTTACAGAAACCAATGGCAAGGCAGATTTGACCTGTGAGCTATAGTTTGCTGGCCCCTGATCTTAATAATTAATAGTATCACCTGGAAACAGTGTAATTGTTACCAATTAATGTCACCCCAATAAATTTAACAAAAATAATAATTAATAGTAGAAAAGAACAATAAATTCTTATTTATGAACACGGATGCCAAAATTCCACGTGAAATAAAAGCAAATAGAATCTAAAGCTTTCTCAAAGTATCACACAACTAGATTGTTCCATGAGTACAAGAATAATTCATCTTAGAAAATGTGTTTATATAATTTATTAAGAGATTAAAATAGAAAAAGTTATCTCAGTAAATGAAGAAAATTTATTTATTAAAAAGCAGTACCCATTTATTAAAAAAACTATTAGCAAACTGAAAATAAAAGGAAATTCCTTAACCTGATAGGATGTCTAATAAAACCTACACAAACATATTTTTGAAATTTTCAAAGCACTGTTATGGCAGACAGACAAAAAATAAATACAAATTATAAAGATTAAAAAGGATGAAGCAAAATTGTCATTATTTGCAGATGATGTATTAAATTAGAAAACGAAAAGACACCACAGAAACTAGTAGAACCAGTAAGACCTACCTAAGATTAGTATATTGGCCTTTTGAGCCACTTTTTCGCTCAGGCCTGCTCCTGAGCGAAAGAGTGGAGTATACTTTCACTTCTAATAAACTATCCTTTCTGCTACGCTCCCACTTCTCAGGAGTGTGCTTGTACTTTTAATAAACTATTCTTCCCCCACTCCACTTCTGTGTCTCACTCAGTTCATCGTTCAGGACACCAAGAATCTGGACGCTGCACTAGGGGGGCCCATTCTCTGGTAACAGTAAATGGAGAGCCAGCCAGTAGGTTTACAAAAAATTTGAGTTGGGTAATGATTGACTTTAAAAAGCTCTGGGAAGGCCACTGAGATAGCTAATCAGGTTGAGTGCTTGCCTTGCAACTTCGAGGTCCAGAAGTTGAATTTCAGCCCCTGCTTTTACATGCTGAACTACAGCATAACTAGTAATTACAAGGATGGCAGCGAAGGTTCTCACCTCATGCAGGAGGCCCCAGTTTGGTTTCTGCCTGGCATGGTCCCACATCTACCTGCATGGAATGAAACTGTCACAACTAATGATGTGCTGCTATGGAGACTGCTCTAGACCCTCCCCCATTCTCTCTCACCTTCTCTCAAGCAATGAAATAAATCTTTAAAAAAAAAAAAAAAAGATTATATATAAAAACCAGCAGTGTTTCTTTAAACCAAGAATAATAAACTAGGAAATATATAACTTAAAAAATATATATACCATTCACAATAGCAACAAAACTAAATTAAAACCTAGATGCCTTACTGTAGCGTAAAAGAGTATAGGATCTTTACAATAAAACTGTTGAAGGAATCAAAAAAGACCTGAGTAAATGGATATGTTTATATACCATTCTTGGATGAGAAGACTAAATATTATAAAGATAAGATTTTTCTCTCAAATTAATCTAAAAATTCAGTAATAAAAAAAACACCCAAAAGGCTTTTTCAAGAGATCTGAAAAACTGATTTTTGAAATTTATGTGGAAGAATTTAAAGGGTACAAAAATGGCTTCAGGGTTTTTGAAAAAGAACAGAAGAGGGGACTACCATTCCAGGTATGAAGATAAAGCTGTATTAGTTAAAACCATGTGATATTACTAATAGTATATAAATTAACAACTAGATTAGTAAAACAAAATATCCATGGATCTATTCTTCAGTCTGTACACCATTGGCTATTTTGGAATAAATTCCCAGATTTATTTTGGTAGATCATAGTATAAAACTCCCAAAGTATTATAAAAAATACAGGAAACTAACTTTATGCCTGCCATTGGGATAGGAATATGTTTCTTAAAAAGGGAGATAGGAGAGTATGGATGGGACAGCAAATATATGGTGATGGAAAGAGAGCTGACTCTGGGTTGTGCGCACATAATACAATGCATAGACAATGTAATGTAGAATTGTATACCTGGAACCGATGTAATTTTTGCCAACCAATGTCACCCCAATAAATTTAACAACAAAAAAAAGAAAAAATAGGGGAAGTCGGGATGGCTCAGTGGGTTAGGCGCTCACTTTGCATCGCCGGGGACCGAGGATCGAATCCCAGCCCCGGCCCGTGCGGAACCATGTGCTGAACTGGGAGCTCCCCCAGTTCAGTTCTCTCTCTGTCTCTGTCTCTGTCTCTCTCTCTCTGTCAAAAATAAAAATAAATAAAATAAAATAATAAAAATATATATAAAAAAAAAAGAAAAAATAAATTTGAGGTACAGAAAAGATTGTGTAAAATGGTAGTCTCATCAGTTTTACCTAACCTAAGCAATTAAATGATTCAACAACTAAAAAAATAAAAGACGCTAAACACACAAAATGAAAAGATCAGTCAAATCAAAATGTCTTATAAAACGTGTAGCAAAGGACATGAAAAACAAAGGTGAGGGGGATGCCAGGATGGCTCAGCAGGTTGAGTGCTTATCTTACAGCCGGGGGATACAAGAATTGAGTCCCGGCCCCAACCTGTGTGAACCCATGTGCTGAACTGGGGTGTGTTGCCCATGTGGGAGGCCCCCAGTTCAGTTCCTGCCTCAGGGCTTGCTTCCCGTGTGGAAGGCCTCTGGTTCGATTTCTGTCCTGCACAGCTCCACGTCCACCTGTGGAATAAACTATGTCAAAACAAATGATGTACTGTTGTGGGGACTGCTCTGGACCCTCCTCCTTCTCTCTGTCAAACAATAAAATAAATCTTAAAATAAGTAAATAAACAATAAAAAGTTAAAACCATTGCTAAAAAAAAAAAGATGAAAGACAAGTGCCAGACTGGAAGCAAATATTTACAATATAGGATAAGTATTAAGAGGATATCATTTCAGGCATTCAGCTCATTAAAACCATCACCAATCAAATAAGAAAAATGGATAATAGTGTATGAATTCCCAGAAGAAGAAACTTAAATGCTTTCATTAAGTACAGGAAAAAATGCACAATTTCAGTGTAACAGTTACACAATATAATTTTACACTCATATTGACCCAAAATAAAAAGGTTGACAACAAATACTAAATATTGAAGAGGAACAAGAGTGATGAGAACTTGTACACTGTCTGTACTTAGAGAATATATCAGTATAACAAAATAACCTAAAACTCAGTGGCTTAAAGTAGTATTGGTTCTTGCTCACAAGCCCATGGGTCAGCTTCTGGTGTTAGCTGGATTGTTCAGCTGTGTACAGCCAGTTCTGGGTCAGGTAGACAGCTCAGCTGACCTTGACTCCTACGCCCTTTCACAGTTGGAGGTTAGCTGGCTGTAGGCTGCTTTGGAATCTCCACAACTAAGAGAGGTCTTTCGTCCTTTAGGAGACTAGCTCACATGACAGTTGCAGAATTCCAAGAGAAAACGTGGGAACAGCAAGGCTTCTTAAGGCCTAGGCTTGGAACTGGTACACCATCTTCATCGTTTCTACATTCTGTTGGCCAAAGCAAGGCACAGGGTCAGCCTAATACAGGAGTGGGTGGATTCTGTCTCTTGATAGGAAGAGCTATCAAATTACATTTAAAAGGATGTGGATACAGGGAGAGATGACAAATTGCAACCCTGTCTGCAGTTGAGCTGCTGTAGAGAAAAACTTAATATGTGGTAAAATTAGAGGTACTTTTACCCTGTGATTCAGAAATTTGACTTTTTAAATAAATCTGAAACTCCCACACATGGTAGGTAACAAGAATATCTACAGGGTGTTTTTGAGTGTTTTTTTGGTAGTGATTTTTATAACAAAACTAAATGTCTGCCAACAAGTAAATGGATTAATAAATGTGGTAAGTTCCTAACATAGATTACTGTTCAGCAATTAAAGTGAATTAATTAGAACACATGTATCAATAAAGATAGAACTCAGAAACATGATTTTAAGGAGAAGTTGCAGAAGATAATAATTTTTTTTTTTAAGATTTATTTTTATTGTTTTGTTTTGTTTGTTTGTTTGTTGACAGAGACAGAGAGAAGGGGACGGACAGGCCCAGAGCAGTCTCCATAGTTGACAGCATTAGTTTTTCATATAGTTTCATTCCATAGGTGGGCATGGGGCTGCTCAGGGCAGGAACTGGGCCAGGAGCCTCCCGCATAGGCCCCGGCAAGAACTGAACTGGGGGCACACCCCAGTTCAGCATATGGGTCCTCCTGGGCCAGAGCTGGGATTCAATCCTCGGTCTCTGGAGCTGCAAAGCGAGCGCTTAACCTGCTGAGCCATCCCAGCTTCCCCAATAATCTTTTTTTTTAACCTAGTAGAGAAACATTCAGAAAACACTAAACTGTTAATAATGGATAAATAACTAAGTTGTAAAAGTATAAAAATGTGCAAGAGAAGGATAAACACCAAATTCAGGTGAGTTATTACCTTTGGCAGGGTGTGTGAGTATAGAAGGGGTTTTGGTTGTAACCAGTAGTTTTATTATATTTTTTAAAAAATAATAAAGATCGGGGAAGCTGGGATGACTTAGTGAGGTGAGCGCTCACTTTGCAGCCCCTGGGACAAAGGATCAAATCCCGGTCCTGGCCCGTGCTGACCCAAATGCTGAGCTGGGGTGTGCCTCCCATGTGGGAGGCCCCCAGCTCAGTTCTCACCACTGCCATCACCTCCCCACGACCCCCTACCCCCAACCATGCCCCTGGCTCGAGGGTACATTCCCCCCAATCAGGAAGCCCCCAGCTCAATTCCTGCCCTGCGTGGCCCTGCCCACCTGTGTGAACCAAAACCTTGTCAAAAACTGATCACATACAACTATGGAGACTGTCCTGGGCACTCCCCTGTCTCTCTCTGTCAGAAACAATAAAATAAATCTTTAATAATAATAATAATAAAGATCACTTCTCAGCCTTTTTGCTAAAATCAAGTGTAAAAATAATAAAGACACAAAATGATACATTACTATTTGATAAAGCTGGCTAGTGGTGACCTGAGCATTTATTATTCTCTACTTTTTGTTTGTTTGTTTGTTTGTTTTTAAACATGTTATACTTACCCATCTTTATAGTATCATATACTATACTTCAAATTACTATGGCAGAGAAACAGCTAGGAATATGGAAAAGTTGAAACATCCTGTCATAGAAATTACCTAAGTCATAGAATCAAATTTCAAGAAAAAAAAAACCGGAAAGCTGGAATGGCCTGGTGGTTTAAGCGCTTGCTTTGAAGCCCCGGGGACCGAGGATCGAATCCCAGCCCTGGCCCATGCAGACCCACATGCTGAACTGGGGTGTGTCTCCCATGCAGGAGGCCCCCAGCCCAGTTCCCACCCTGCGCGCAGCCCCTGCCCACCTGTGTGGAATTAAACCATGTTGAAAACTAATGACGTACAACTATGGAGACTGCTCTGGGCGCCCCCCTTCTCTCTGTCAAAGTCAATAAAATCAATCTTAAAAAGAAAAAAACAACACAGCAAAGTTAATTCAGTTCTGTGGGATACCTAAAGTTCTATGCTGTGCTTTCTTACACTGAGATTAGTGAAACAAGTTCTAGGAGAATGGAATGCTATCTTCCTAAAACAGCTCTACAGGGGGTAGAGAAAAATCACAAAGAATAGTCACAATACAAATTGATTCATCACATTCTTTACTTTATGGATGTTTGAAATATTTAAAATACAAAACAAAAATCCCTGGGAAGGAATTTCACTGGGCTTTCCATCTACTTCCATCTGTCTTCACTGTGATTCTTTCCTTCTGTCATTGCTAAGTTTGACCAGTACCAGAACATTTTGTGCAATGGAGACCATATGTTTCAGTTTGTGGGTTTCCTCATAGACACTTAAATTAGAGTTGCTCCCCTCCTTTTGGGTCTGGGCTTATTGCTTTAATAAAGGAACATTTATACTAGAGTTCCCCAGAATGTTATAGTTTTTATTTTTGTTTTTGTTTTGATATTCAGTCTTCCTCACAGAGCTACCTTTTAAATCAAGGGAAACCAGGAGGCTTTCAGATAAAAGTACCAGAATGCCTAACTAACCGGCTTCCACAATTATTTTTCTCATGTAAGAACATAGAACTTGGCCATTATTTCATTGCTTCAGTGGCTCAGCAGCGTCAGGACTTTGGTTCAACTTCTCATTGATTCTCTTGGCCTTCCAGCCTTATGATCACAAGATGACTGTAGCAGCTCCAAGTTTCAGGTCCCCACTTGACCAGCAAGGTATAGGGTTTCTTTTTGTGCAGTTCTTTTTTTTATCATGGTGAGAAATCTTTCCCAAAAAGCCCCCAGAAACCTCTCAGGAGCTATTTATTTATCCAGAACTGGGTCACATGCAGACCCCTGAACCTGACCTGTCACTGCAGAGGGAAGCAGAATTGCCTGTGTTGCTCCAGTTGTGCCATAGCTCTCACCTGACAGGATCTGGGTCTTCCTGGTAGCAGGGTGGAGGGGGAATGCCTGAGGACAAGACAGCCATCAATCAGTGTCTGCCAAAATGTCTACCTTAGAGTGAAAAGTTGGTTTCAGAAGGTAACAGTCCATTGAGTGCCCATCCAAACTAAACAACAAAGCCAGGGTTCTTTGTGGCGGAAGATCGTTTTAGGGGCGGGCTGAAAGGCCCATCCACATTAGTGCCTCTGTCCTGAGCCTCATGTGTACATTTGGGAGATGACTAGAGGGAAAGGTGGAATCACTGACATCTCCCTGATTGGTCCAGCCCTTTCCTGATAAATACTTCCAATCTCACTAAAACATTTAAAAGAAAAAAAGATATTTGTGATCTTTTTCTTTTTAAAAAGTAGGTAATTGCTCATATTATTTTTGTTAACTAGACCTAAAGTGCTAGAGTTTATATTGTATACTTTGAAGTTCAAGGAAACACTCACCTGCATATAGTTGAATAATAAAGGTCAATAGCTATTTTATTTGGAATTCTTACTACTAGCTAAGATGGGCTTTTAAATAAAATCTCCTTCTGTGGCTTAGGAGCTTTTTTTTTTTTTTTTAAAGGCACATTGCCTTTTTTTTAAGATTTATTTTATTGATTTTTGACAGAGACAGAGACAGAGAGAGACAGAGAGAAGGGGGAGGGCCCAGAGCAGTCTCCATAGTTGACATTAGTTTTCCATATAGTTTCACTTCACAGGCGGGCACAGGGCTGCACAGGACAGGAACTGGGCCAGGAGCCTCCCACATAGGTCCCGGCAAGAACTGAACTGGGGGCACACCCCAGTTCAGCATGTGGGTCCGCATGGGCCGGGGCCGGGATTCGATCCTCGGTCCTCGGGGCTTCAAAGCGAGCACTTTACCCGCTGAGCCATCCCAGCTTTCCCAAGGATTAGGAGCTTTTGACATATAGATTGTAATTATAACTGCTTTCAAGTGATTTTGAGAAAAACAGGTTCATACCAGCAGCCTGACTAGACCAACTTAATAAATACCCTGAATCAAATCTTATTGCCAGTGTCTGAGCCAAATATCTGTCAGATGTGGCCCTGATGCCTACCCCAGCCTGCATGCAAAAATCATGGAAGAGATAAAAATAACTGTCCATTTGCTTGTGGCAGCATTTGAGAGAGAGCTGAGAGATGAAAATTAGAATGTGGAAAATTACGAAAAAGTAAAGTGGTTATGGCGAACCCTGACTTGGGGGGCCTTTCCAATGAGGAATCTCTTTTTCAGCACTATGACTTTTAAAAACTGAAATCCTCTTTCTTTGAGAAAGAGAAAGAGAGAAGGGGAAAAGGCCTAGAGAAGTCTCCATAGTTGTACATCTTTAGTTATGACATGGTTTCATTCCACACAGGTGGATGTGGGGCTGTGCCGGGTGGGAACTGAACTGGGGACCTCCTGCGTTGGAGGCAAGAACCTTCACCGCTGAGCCATCTTAGTGGTTACCAGTTGTGCAGTTATACTGCAGTTTAGCATATGGGTTTGCATGGATTGGGGCTGGGAATTGAGCCCTGGATCTCGTGATTGCGAGGTAAGCACTCAACCTGCTAAGCTGTCCCCGCATCCCCAGAAATAACTTCTGTTTTAAAGAACAAAATATCATAGAAACAAAAGGCATATGTAATAGAGACAGGTAGATACTTAGAGAACAGGTAGAAATGAAAAATATCAAATACAAAACAGATTAGAGCTGGGATAACTCTAGCATGGATATAATTTAAAAGAAAATTAGTAAAGTGGAATAGACTGAACATTGTACCTATAATGCATCAGAAAGACCCAGATCTAAATACCTAAGGGCAGGTGGGCTATATAGAGTACATACACAAAGGCCTATGCACTGGATGAAGTTATCACTCTCCCCATCACATTGTTCTGTGCATCTCTGTTAGTACCTGTCACTGGCAGAATTGCTAGTTTTATGTTTTTGTTGACTTACGCCCTATTGAGTTCCTGCAGGTTGCTGAGCTCTGTTCTGGCCCTAATGTAAACAGGCATCCAAGAACAAATCAGATAAGAATCTAGCTCTTGTGGGTCTTTTGTTCTAGCCTGTTCATCACTGTATTTTGGTACCCACAGTGTTACCTGGCTCAGATTAGGCATTCAGTGTTTTGTTGTTGTTAAGTGAATGCATAAATGATTGAAGTAATTGATGGCCTTAGTTATCTGCTCTGTTTGGCCAGCTTTGCAGTGGGGAAAGAGTCTGGGAAGAGATGAAAAGAATCATTCCCCCCCCCACCCCCCCTCCAGAGAGAGCTCACCCTGCTCTTTTCAAGAATCACTGGGGTGACCACCAGGAAACTGGAATTTCACCATAACTGTGTCCTCTTGTTTATTATTTCTGTTTTACAAACTGTTCAGGAAGATTCAGAATCAGACCCACAGTATAAACAATATCAATGTGTTAAATTTTTTTTCCAGGCTGGAGTAAAAGGGACATTGGGAAGATTAGTTGGAATTTTTGAGGTAAGTCTGTTAAGATCTTTGGTGCATTTGATATCATATTAATAGCCACACATATCATTGTTTTAGTCTTTTCAAGCTGCTGTAATAAAATACTATAAACTCGGTGGCTTATAAACAGCAGAAATTGTTTTCTTACAATTCTGGAGAGTGGGAAGTCCAAGATCAAGGCAGCAGCAGATGCAGTGTCTGCCTGTGGACCTGCTTCCTAGTTTGCAGACAGCTGTTGTCTCTGTGTCCCCACAGAGTGAAAGAGGGCGGGTTGCTCTCTAGGTCTCTATTATAAAGGCATTGATCCCTCATGGAGGTCAGCCCTTGTAGCGTAATCACCCCCCAAAGGCCCCACCTCCTATTACCATCACATTGGGGATTAAGATTTCAACATATGAATTTTGGGGGAACATAAATATTCAGTCCATTATAGTCTTAATCTAGGAAGGATGCCATCTTTGTTTCACCAAATTTTCAAAGCAGCAGCAGAGAATAGTTTATTTTCATTTTGTAAATCCCATTCTCCTCCAAACAGCTAGAATTTTATTTATAAATATTAGTTATCGCATCCCTACCTCTTTTTTCCTCCTAAGATATGAGAAGGGATAGATAAGTGTGGAGAAGACAGAGGAAAAATAGGAGATAAGTAGCTATAACAAAGGAAAGAGAAACAAGGAAGTGGGCTGGGGTAGAGATTTGGAGGAAGGTGGAGAGAAGTAAGAAATCAGGGAATAAAGATGAGCAGGCTCAGTAAGAAAAAGAGACATGTGTGAGATAACCAGCTTGCTTGCATTGATGATATCCATCCACAGTCTCTTCTGCTTCTGGTGTCCCAGCTACTTAAACTGACTTGGTGCCTTTTTCTTGAAAGGCCATGACTGCCTTCTCACAGCATTCCCATAAAGTTGCACTTAGGGGAAGGGGAAGGCAAAAAGAGAGTCAAGCCTTGGCTTTAGAAATCCAGCCAAAGAGCACACTCGCAAATGCAGGTGTGGCATGTTTTAAACAGGCCATCTGGTACTGTTTCGTGTTTCATCGTAGGACAGTAAAAAGTAAAAGGACTTCTGTGTCTAAGCTGTCTGGACATAAGTGTACGGGTGTGCTTCATTTAAGTAATCTCAGCTCTGTAAGGAATACTCTTCCTCTGTTCTTTCTCTCTTTGCCCTCAGAACCAGGAGAGGAAGCACAGAACATACGTCTATGTGCTCATTGTCACAGAAGTGCTGGAAGATTGGGAAGACTCGGTTAACATTGGTAAGTCACCCCAGATAGCCTCCAAAGAGCACCCCATACCTGGCCTTCACCACACCACAGGTCATTACTCAGAATCAAACAAGAGTCTGATATGGAAAGAAATAATAGAAAGATGTTTCATAAAAGAGGCATGTCCATTTTTTAACTTAGGAAAGTTAGTATTTTGAAATGTTTGAAAGGAAGCTGAAGTTGGTACATAGTCAGCAAATAGAAATATGGCCCATAAAAATAAGAAATGTTTCTAAAATCAGACTGGATTCTCCTTAGCAGATACTGATCAAGGACCTCCACAGTGCCAGGCCCGCTGCTGGCCGTGGAAGTCCAGGTGAGAGCAGGACTTTGGTTACTTCTTATTGTCAGAGAACACTTGGTTTGGTAGTGTGAGCCACCCTTGAGAGTCATTTAGTAGAGGTAGAGTGGTGGGAGAAGTCTCTACTCTCGTTCTTCTTACTCTTCCAATGCACCTAGCTTGCTCCTAGGGAGCCGTTTTTCTTGACCCCTCAATTACTGTTGGGTAGATGTCTTTTGAATTAAAAACTGAAGTGGTTTAATGGTTAATTCATGAATTAATCTTTTACCCCTGTAGGACACTGTGTTCTAGAAAAGTGTAACTTATTTAAATTGATTTGATTTCTGTTATAAATTGGCAAACAGATAAAATTCACGTGTCAAGCCCTCTCCCTTAATTGTTAGTATGTGCTTTGCCACCAGGCCCCTCCTACTGCTGATCTGGGCATTTCAGAGCCTTTTGGCTTTGAAAGGCTTTGTATCTGGTAGGAATGCAATATGCTTAAGCAAATAAATTCAGTGGGGGTTTATTAAAAATAGACTCCTTGACAGCTGATGCTGAGGCCTGAAAAGGAAACAGATGAGTGTGGCATGGCCCTGTCCTCAGAGCACTCTGTCGGGTAGGGGTCACGCTTGTGATGTGAATTGCTCCATTAATAACTAAAAAGCTTTTCACTTTGGATCCCCACTTCTGAGAATTGACCCTAATGAAATCATCTAAAACATGGGGATTAAGCATATGAGCCTTCCTTCAGATGAGCTTTTTTCAGGTGAAAAATTAGGTCTTAAGCGTACAACTCAGTGAACAATAAGTGAGTGATTTAAGGTACATTCATATGATGGAATGTTATACAGCTGTTAAACACATACTTTGAGAGCTACATACCATGGGAAAGTGCTTATGAAATATAGTTGGTGAATGAAAAACAATGGCATAGAAATATGTATATATCCACTAGTAGGAGCTACATTAAAATAAAACAAAAATGCAATGCTAGTTTTCATCTAAAGAATTGGCAATGACCAGAAAAGGGTAATAAAGATTTATTGTAGCGTTATTTATAATAACTAAAATTGCAAGATACTGATGTTCAGTGATAGGGAAATAATTAAATGCTTGACAGTACGTATATGCTAGATATAATGATGTAATGCACAGCCATTAAATGTTTTCTTTTTTTATAACATAGAAGAATGCTTAAGAAACAATGTGAAGTAAAAATGAAACAATAAGAATAGTAATAATAAAAAGCAAACTCTTACAGCGCATACTATGTGCCAGGTATTCAAATACTTTACATATTTAATCCTCACAACAGACTTGTGAGGTAAGTCCTATTCATTATCTCTATTTTATAGATGGGAAAAATGGGGCTCAGAGAGGTTCAGTAATTTGCCTAAGATGCTTAGTTTATTAAAGCCATAGATGTGATTGGAGCCCATAGCTTCAGCATTCATATTTCTAACCACACACTCTATTAGAGCCTTTCACAATTTGGAGCATCTTAAAGCATGATCCCAGTTATAGTTGTTCAAATTCAGTGTATTTTTCAGTATGATGAAAGAAAAGCAAATACACTAAGCTGCTGCAAGTGGGTCATTTCTGATTTATAAGATTATGGGTAACTATCAGAGAAAAAATGAAGGATTTTTTAAAAATGCATTAAGAGGAAGACCACACATGAGATGGATTGACTCCATAAAAGGAAGTGAGGCCTGAGTCTGCAGGAACTGAGCAGGGCTGTTGAGAACAGGACATGAAGTAGTCTCTATAATGTAGATGTTCATCATTCTTATGTAACATTTTTTAAATAACTGATTACAAGCCAGCCAGCCTGGTAATTCCGGAAGCTTTATGTTCATGTTGATTTTTGCAAGATGCAGGGATGCTGGTGGGCTTTAGGCATTTACTTACAAGCAAACCAAGAGAGACCCAGAGGCCCAGGAACACAAGAGAAAGCCGCTAGCAATGTTTCTCTCTGGAGGGCAGGCAGGTTTCATACAATTAGTGTTTGCTCTTCAGATTTCAGATTTCTTACCTGTGTGCTCCATTAGGCTTTTGTACAGTATTTGAAGCATATAAAGTACATTTGTATTATTCTTAGAATAAAGGAAATTAAGGAAAGTATATTTACAATTCATATTTTTAAAATATTAACCATTACTTTTATATTTTCTTCTACATTTTCTCAAAAGTTACAAGATTAGAAACTTTTTCATTGTTTCCCTTTTGTACTGATTTCTTTTTCTCACTGCCTCCACAGGAAGGAAAAGGGAATGGTTTAAAATAGAAGACGCCATAAAAGTTCTGCAGTACCACAAACCTGTGCAGGCGTCGTATTTTGAAACACTGAGGCAAGGCTATTCGGCCAACAATGGCACCCCAGTCGTGGCCACCACATACTCGGTTTCTGCTCAGAGCTCCATGTCAGGCATCAGATGACTGAAGACTTCCTGTCAGAGAAATGGAAATGGGAAACTAGACTGCAGCGCAGGTCGCCCCTCTCACACTTGTTTCTTCCACCTCTCCTCACAGGCCTCTTCTTTCAAATAAGGCATGACGGGCAGCAGAGAAAGTGTTTATTGATAATGTTGCTGTTTGGTGTTAAGTGACGGGGCTTTTGCTTCTCTTTTTATTGAAGGGGGTGGGGGGTTGGGTATGTAATTTGTAAGTTCTTCTGTGCATGAACTGTCCCTCCCTTTTCACACCCTTACAGTTCTCCAAAAAGAAGCAAGCAGCCTTCCCTCTACCTTGCATTCTGAAGCACTCCTGTTTGTGTCATCCCAGTACTGGCCAGACAAATTTTTCTTTGATTTTTCTTTCTTTCTTTTCTTTTCTTTTCTTTCTTTCTTTTTTTTTTTTTTATGAAAAGATACCAATATAAGATGAAACCTTTCAAGAATTTGTTCTGTAATGTGCTATTTAGTCCAGTAGGTTGGTCACTTTTACTGCAGGATACATTTATCTACACATTATATACTTGGCATATAATATGTAAATAAATGACTTTTAGAAGAGGAATTTAACTGTTTAAATTTTCCTAGGTTTTGTTTTGTTTTGTTTTGTTGTTTTTCTGAAACAGAGAGCCTCACAATTTACTGTTTTGTTTCTCATGCTAGTGGCTAGATAAGTTTCCTGTCCTTCCTCTTTTCCCAGTCATCGACTGTGGTTATGTAGGGTACAGGAAGAGTTTAGCTACCTTCATAGTGCTCCCAGGACTCACAGCCTTCTCTTCTCAAAGCTGTGCTTTCATGCCAAGAAAGAAACAGGAAGAAACCTATTTTCTTTTTTATTACCAAGCCAGGAGCAAATGGCCTCAGCTCAGATTCGGAGAAGCAGTAATAGAAATGGAATTCCTCCTGCATGTTGAACAGTGGGGATTTGAACTGGATTCTTGGGATTACCATCTACAGAACGGGAGCATCGAGCACTGTTCCTGTCCTGCTGGTTTGGAACTTTCCCCATAATGCTTATTACTGTGTGTACATGCCTTGCAGCGTGCCGAACTGGATTTCATCCTTGTGCTCTGAGGCATCCAGCTGCACCTGGCAAGTGCAGCTGGACAGTCCTGTCCCATCCTGGATGACCTTGTTAAGTTCCTGAAAAGTACACAGGAGGACAATTCAGGTGTTGGCTTGTCTTTGTCATGTGACAGCACTTGCCATCACACCGTGGAGCATGCTCAGAAATACTCAGTTGGTCTCCCACTAGGATGTGAAAGGTCCTCTTCTGCTGAGAAGTGATATGAGAGGATGCTTAATAATTTACTAGAACAGCTGCATAATGCGTTGGCTCACTGCTAACTGTCTTGGTTGTGATACAGGTTTCATGCTGGCTTCATTTGCCAATTGTGTTGTTTAGTGGGAAGTAAGCAGAAAAGGGTCTTAAGATATGGGGGTGCAACTGGGAGGGGGAGACACTGATCAATCCCTGGCTTGGGACAGGAGTTTGTTGCTATACAGTGGCACCTCCTTTGTCAGAACATAGCCAAGATGTGAAATTAGAATCGTAGTTCTCTTTATTTAAAAATACTTAATAAATACTCAAATTTTGAAAAGCTTTTACTCTCCCTTCTGCTAAAGAAATGTGTGTATCTGGTAGGCTTGTGTCATTTAGTGTTCAACATTTCAGGGACATCAGTTGGTGAATCTAAATTCTGCCATCTATTCTTGGTTTGCATCTTCTTTCCCAGTCTTAAAACACAGAACCAAGACAGTGCTGGCATTTTCCTTAGGATACCATCCTGTCTCTGGAAAAGGAATTCTGTCCCCAAGTAAGGGCCCCAGTGGTTAGAAACAGTACCATGGGATTTGAGTCCAAATGCCAACTCAGTGTTCACATGTCCAGCTTAAAACAACACGCTGCGTGTTGCCTGATTTAGAGCACCTGAGGCTCTGTTCAAATACATAAAGGGGGAAATAAGTTCAACTGAGCACTAAGTGGGATCCCAAAAGCACGTTCTTCCAAATCAGTTCTACCTTTATGATATAGATTAAAAGTGCTCTGCAGGAAAACAGTTAGTACTCCTGAAAAGGGAACTGCATTGTTAATAGGAATTTGTCACTTTTTAATGATCTGAAGGTGTTTTTCCTTGGCAGGTGTAACAATATACTATCCTGCAAAGTCCAGTTTGGATGGTTCTTGGCGTCTTTGGGTCAGGAAAATGAACAGTGCCAAGATATATTTTTCGGTGACATGAATGGATCTTATTAATGCAGTTAACTGGAGAGATTGTGCTGATACTTTCCTAACTGACAAAAGGAGCCTTTGTCCGGCAGCAGAACTGTTGAAACTGGTGATGTTTTCTGTTGCACTGGGGTTCTGATGAGCAGAGGCTGGTGTTTTTCCCTCCCTGGCACCGTGAGCACCAGGGCCAGCTTGGCCGCCTTTACTAATGTGTAGCCACAGCCCTTTTGTGATAGATTACTTAGACCCATGGTTGCGGTAAACTTTGTCTCCACAGAAAGCGAGGAGAAACAAAGCACAAAAATTACCCTACTTACAAAATATTTCATCGACACTGATTTGCCAGTAATTCTGCAAGACTTATTCAGGCTTGACAGAAATGGCTTCCTGTATTTAGGGCAGGAAGAAAGTCTCTTTCCTACAGTGAATTTGCATGTCCTAGATTCTCGTTCTTACTGGAGCATCCATCAGAGTTCACCATCCTCAGCATAGGAAAAGATAGTAATGGATGTTTTTTGATTAAAATTTGTTTTTAGTTTATAAATTGCAGCCATTGGGGAAACAACAGTGAGGTCATGCCGTCTTTTTGGACCAGAACTGTGTGTGTGTGTGTGTGTGAGAGAGAGAGAGAGAGAGAGAAGAGGAAAGACTCATGAATCAGCCATGTTAGATTTTTGTGTAGCCTTCCAGAACAATGCAGCCCATGAAACAGGAGTCTTGATGTTTGTTGTAGCAAATATAACAAGATGGCAACGTTAATGACTTGACTGGTTGTACAAGTGTCTGCTGCTCCATCTGCACTGCATGGAGAGGGCTCTCTCACTGAGAAGCCATCTGGAGGGATTAAGGAATGTGGAACTATCACCCCCTCTGAGGCTATGGAAGGCCTAGAAGGTGGCCTCGCTGCAGGACTTCTGTCCTCTGCATTGCAGGACACATTTCTGCGGGACAGTGAGGCACTGAAGCCTTACTTCTTGCAGCCTCCTGGGACAGTGGGTCACTGCCTTCTGAGAGTGTTTTCAGCAGTTTTGTAAACATACTGCTACATAGTCAGGTTCCTTCATGGCAAAAAAATAACTTTGTTTTGATATTAGGAGTCAGCATATGTAGGGTCTCTTAGACTTGCTTAGAAGGGAAAAGTCACCTTTTGTTTTTGGAAGAAAAACGTGCCACCCAGAACCGTTCTTCCTTGTTCTCCTTCCCCTTTCTTTTCTCCATGAAAGTGCTAGTTGGAAACTCCTTCTAAGCCTCTATAACCAGAGGATTAATCGATCGGTCTTCTGGTGGACCTGGTGTGCATTTCATGCATACTTTTCATGTTTGTTATTTCCATCTAGGTCTATATTAACGGCTTGGTCTCCCCACCTGATGTTTTTCTAAAACAGCTTAGCCTGAACCACGTTCTTTTTTAGTTTGCAAAAAGGATTTAATAAACCCCGTGTGATCTTTGCCACAACTGTGATTTTTTTAAAACAAGTCTGAAGTGTTCTGTAAGCCCATCTTAGTTGAAAATAGATTTAGAATTATAAGAAATACCTGGAGAATTCACCACAGTGCTATGAATTTTTGCTTTATGAGAAATGACAGTATAGCATCATCCTGATCCTTCAGCATTTCAGAAAATAATCCACATTTAAAAAAAAAAATAGGAGACATTCGGGAGAGTTAACTCATGCAGTTCTGGCTGGAGGAGGTTATTTAATAGTTATTGAATAGTGTGAGCAGCTCTTAAAGTTCTTACTCTTGAAGATTAAAGAGGGCAGAGGGGAGGCTCTGCAGTTTACACCACCCAGCTGAGGGGAAAAGCCATTTCTTCTGAGCCCTGCCAGGATGGGACCTCTTTCCCCTAGGTTGTGGGGGCCTTCTGGGCTGTGCAGCTATCTGTCCATGATGGTGGCCTCCGCCTTGCTCCAGCAGGGCACTCAGCTTAGTAGGAGGAGGTGGGAAAACATCCCAGGGTCAGCCTCTACATGCCAGGGTAAGCCTTGCAGCAGACCTCTCACCATCCAGAAGCTCTGTGCTGTCCCTGCCACTTCACATATCACCTAAAGTAGTGAGACATTTGAGATTTTCAGGTAAATTGGGAAGCATTGACTGCAACCCGTAAAAGACACTGTTGTACATCCGGTTGACTCAAGATCACACAGCCCCTGGGAACTGGAGGTTTTAGGCAGAACCTCCTCTGGAAGCCAGCAGCCTTTTAGTCCTGCCTCTAAAGCAGCAGCTTCACATTTTGACCATGCTCCTTGCATTAGCTGATAACCTTTCTGGGATGTGAGAAGCCTGGTCAGAACATCTGAGAAAATGATACCTATCACCTTCAGGTTAATCAAATAGTTTGTCCTCCCGTTCCCCTTAAATATTAATAATTAAAAAAGGGAAAGAATCCCATTTGGTGTTGATTTGGACAGACTCCTTGAGTTGAGGCTAGTAGTCACTTGATTTCGTGCATCTGCGCAATATGAAGCTTTCTAAGTGAAAAAAACTTGTCTCCTCCCTAAAGCTTTGTTTACAGTGGTGATTTAGTGAGCTTGAGCTTGTCTTAAAAAATGAGACTGCCCTCAGCAAAGGGAGCTCCAGTGGAAGCCTCATTAACTCAAGAGAATTCAGCACACCAGTAGGGACTCTGCTAAAGAAGAAAGTGTTTTGGCCAAAAAAGCAAGCTTCTGTTCCACCAGCAATCAGTTGTTTAATTAATTACTCTAGGTCTCCTTTGGTTTACATTCCCAGTTTTTAACCCCATATAGGGGCCACTAGAACACCAAAAAGCATTTAAAACCCTGCAGATAGGCTTTAAAAGAGAAAAACTGCAGCATTGTCGTTTTCCAGGTTCATGACAATTCTTATGTGCTACCTATTCTTCCATCTCTGTTGCAGCCAGGCCAAGTGTGAAGATTTTATTGATCACAGAGTTAGGGGACATAAATTCTGGTTACGTACTAAATCACTTACCATTTGGGGTGTGCCTTTCAGAGAACATCTTAACAGTATAGTAAAAATCACTCTTCTGGGCATGAAGTTGCAGTCAGGTGTTTAGATCAAAATCTAAGTCTTTGAAACACCTTAGGAAAGAAGCAAGATGCCTCCATCCGGCTGCTGGGCCTTGAGACTACTACACCCCTCTGTAGTGTGGGATGCAGTGGCTCACCTCAGGAAATCATTTTCCCAGTGAGATTGCCTGTGAATCCCTACAGGAGTAATACTGATACGAGCTGGCCTGTCTGAGCACTTCTGTGCTGAATTGAAATGCTGACCTAAAGCAGGAACAGAGCCATGTAGCCTCTTCACCTCCTTATTGACCTATTAAAAAGAAAAGCTTTTCAGGCTCACTGATAGATGACCAAACAAGACATCTAGTTTGGGTTAGTTGATTCTAGAAGCATAACAGCTACAACTCCGCTAGGGAAGGTAAAGGCTCAGTATGGAGACCCCAGGAACAGAACAGTGTGTCTGCTCCACCCAGAGCCTCCTCCAAGGACAAGTCAAAAGTGAGGTCTTAGAGAGCTTCCCAAGCACTGAGATGAAAGGAGGACGTAGAGGGCCTTCGCTCAGTGAGCAGGCAGCTTGTATCCCTCCCAAGAACAGAAAGGAGTTCTAAAGGAAATGACTGGCACCTAAGCCTCAGCTCACAGACAACCCTGCCCTTTGGCCGCACGGCTGTGAGCATTTCTGCTCAGAGTCCAAGGGGACTCTTCCCTCCAAAATCTCAGTTGCTTCACGTTTTGTCTAGCCTCTGAGAACCTCACCTGTTCACTTCCTCCCATGGATGGACACATGGATGTGTTGCTCAGGGCACACATGCATGAGTGGGTCCAAGCCCAGTGGTATAGTGTTGCATTTAATAAACAATTGGTCCACTCTGTTGTGAAAGAAATGCAATACATGGTGCAGTTTTGTGAATGTCTGAGTTCTGTTTTTATTGTTTTGTGATCTGAAAACTTTCAAACTGGTTTATAATCAAAAGGTTGGTGGTTAGAATAAGTCAAGTTTCAGTTAGTGCATCTAAAGAAAGATAGCTGCCAGTTTGTCATGTGCTTAAGGAAGTCAGGGACATCTGAGTATGTGGGAAACTGTCATAAGAGTGAAGCGAGCGTCTCTGGCTGACCTGAGTATGTTACTCCTCAGAGAAAAAGTGGAAGCCCCTTAGCATCTTCATACTTGCTCTTGCCAAGCTCTTTATTTCCAGGCCCTTGTCTCCCATCCTATCCAATGACATCGATTGGGGATGGGCTCTGAAGAGGCAGCGAGACCCCAGCCCTGTTCCACTGCAGTGTGGTCTCCAAACAGCATAAGGTTTATTTAAGGTGTTTTCCTTACCATGATCACCTCCACTCCACTCCTCTACCATCAGCATCAGAAAGGTTAAAGTCCCTGGGACCATTCAAGTTCTAAAATAGATGAATTAGTTGTGCTTCCTTTCCTGTCACAAATGTGTATCGCTCGATGCAATCTACCTTTGTCCAAGTTCAACAGCTATTTCCAGGGAACCCTTTGGGTTGAGGCAAAGTAGCCAAGATGTATTGAGTTTAACTTTTCCAAAGGACAGAAGTATTTGTCCCTTCCACCGTGTGCTCATACATTTTAGCTGAGGTTTACATGACCAGCTCTAGTAATGTCTCCAGATCTGAGATGAAGAGCCAGGGGCCCACAAGCCCAGAGACAGGCTCCAATTAGACTGTTCTCATCACGCCAGAACTCTGCTGCTGTCCCTCTCCCTCAGGATCACTCAGAAAAGCAGATAACAGCCTTCCCATCATTAGGCTACCTAGTCCCTTGACCATTCTGTGGAGTGACTGCCTGTGTCACCTGTGTAGGCAGTGTGCTTCATATTTGTAGGAAGGGTAGAAGGTGGAACAACCAATGGGCTAAGTACTCACATCCTTGGAGAGACTGGCAAAAAATAACTTCAAATGAGCTCAACAAACCTGCAGAATCTAAGGAACGTGTGTGTTTGGGTGGAGGGTTGGTTATGGTCATTTAACCTCTTGGGATCTGGTGCTGCCTTATGAAGCCGGGGTTTGGAATAATACCACCTTACCCCGATTCACATGCACTCCAGGACCTAAGTTACAACCCGTGATACATGGCCTTGTTTTTTTTCTTTCTTTCTTTTTTTTGGTTTCCGAAACAACCTTGCTTTAGTATTGCATGGAAAATCTCGTTTTCCTTCCTGCCCACTTGGGCCACATGCCCAGGCCTGCCCTCTCCCTGGGGTCGTCACAGCCCTCCTAGGGAAGACCCTCAGTGTGCTCGTAGGTGCTGAGGGGACTGGAATTTGATCCAAAGAAAACAGAAAGAAACTGAGTTTTACTGTTTTCTTTTCTCAAGAAGGGTGTTCTTGGGCTTCCGTCACTCTTCTCTTTCCCATGAGTACAGTTGGGCTGTGGAGAAGGGCTGAAAAGAAAGGGGAACTGGGTCCAGCCCCAGGTTGGGGTCTGAGACAGGTGCACAGGAGATGTGAGTCCCACTTGCCCCTTTTAGCAATAGGCCAGCTATCTGCAGCCATTCCCTTTCTTTTCCTATAGTGTCCGCTTATGTGGTGCCAGCAACACAAGGTAGACAACTCCCCCCAAACCCCACCCCACCCCCAAACCCTGGGGCTAGATAGAGCTTTGGTACTACTAAAATTCCACCCCCCACCCCCACAACCCACTCCTTTTGGTACACATATGCTTAAACCTGTGAGCGTGCTATTCCTTTCTTTGTGTGAATCAGTTTCCTTCTCTTTGAGCTGTGTGGGAGGGAAGGGCATTGGAATTGTAGGCTGTAATCTTGTGCCAACCAATAAAAACCAGTATTTGACACACATCCCTGCTTAGTGTCTGTTCTCTTCTTTCTAGAAGTTTCCCTTGAGTCCTTTGCATCAGTCTTGATTTTACCCCCATTCTGTTGGGTTCTTGGGGATTACCCCAGAGGTCATAGGTGGCCCCATGGAAGTTTTGCTGTTCAGAGAGTTTGAGTGAGGGATGTATAATGTTAGAGAAGCCTTGCAGCAGACATATCAGCATTTGTTTCCTCTTGCCGTCACTGCTACAAGGTGCCCAGGGAGACCCCTGGGTAGACTGTCAGTGCCCATTGCTGAAGAAAGGGCCTGCCCTCCTCAGTCAGTGAGGTTTTACGAGGAGCCCAAAAGGGCATGAGGGGGCAGAGGGGAACCACATCCAAGATGACAATGGAGCACAGCAAGAAGTCACTTTCCTTTGTGGAAGCAGGAGTTGGACGTAGGGGCATTGAGGGCTGGAGTGGTGTTCTGAAGATATGTCATGGTAGGACTTGCAGGCAGAGGAGAATAGGCAGGGTGTAGTCAGAGAGAACAACCTGAAGTGAGCTGTGATCCCACCCCACCCCACCCCCATCCCCCAGGCCTGAGGACAAATGCACATTTTGAGCTGTAGTGAAACATAAAGCATGACAAGGTCAAATTATGGAGGATCACAAAAGCCAAGCCAATGTCCATCTACTGAGCCAGGCTGGCCATAGGACGCCAATGCCATGGTCAAGTTTTGTAAGCCAAGAAACCTGAAGTGGTCACTACTCAGGTGGTCACTGCTAGCATGAGACTTACATGAACCTGACTCATAGGAGACTGAGGTGCCTGTGCCTGGATGACAGCTGACTCATCTATATGGTGGTAAATGTCAAACCAAGTTTCCTGGTTAGAACCCCGGCTGCCTGTATGGTAGCCAAAAACAGGCAGCAGGTTAGTTCTGAACAGCAGCTGGACTGCATTCCACCACAGCAGACTCCTGTAAGCTGGCCAGGGCGCTCTTCCCCCATAAAATTTTGATTCTGCAGGCCTCCTTTGTCCATCCTATAACGGTCACCCCTCCTTCCTCTCTCAAAGGCATCTTTTTTTTTGCCAGATTTTGTGTGCATAATGAGGCTCCGAGCTTATGAATGCTGATGCAAGTGATGTACTCAGGAAACCGCCAAATAGCCTCCTCTGTTGGGATATGGGTTTCCGGAAACTCTCCACTCACCCACTTCAGATCACAGTGGGCCTTTCTACAGCTGGCTCCCATTTACTACCTTCTCAGGGTAAATACAGACTGTGGGATGATCTTGCAGCCCAGCTGCCTAGTGGCTGGCAAGGCTTGTGGCTAGAGAAAGAGAGAACTCTAAAGAGGACTCAAAACTTAAGAGCATGGGCGACGAGAGAAAGGGAAGTCCAAAGGACACCAGTGCAGCTCTGACGTTGTTGGAACCAGCACTGGGACTGTGTACTTTGCACTTCCTGTGCCCTTTGTTATGTGGGGTGGCCACACTGACCACCCAAGCTGGACCGAGTTGGCAGAATGCCTGCTCATCCCCAAGCCAGGCTGGCTCCCATCCTCTGGAGACCTGATATTTGTGCCCAAGAAAGCCTGGTATTATGAACCATGGACTCTTGCTTTTTGGTGTCAGACAAATTTGGGGTATGAAAGGCTTATTTTATCTCCTTGGTCCTGTGACACCCAGCTAACATCTCAGCCTCTGAGGTTGTAACCACGAGGCCTCATGTTCTGTGTCCTGAATACCAGCAAAGTGCTAAACCTAGGACAACCAATCCTCACAGAGGCACCTTCTTGGGTGACAGATGGCATAAAATGGGGGAGATGACCACCAGGAGAGGTAAGCCATTGGTGGTTGGGTGAGGGGATGATGGAGAGAGCTTGGGAGGGAGGACTACGGAAGGGTGGGGTGGAGTAAGGGGTTCAGAAAAGAGAGCAAGGCCAGCCATTCATCAAAAGGCTGCTTGTAATAGAAGGTGTGAGCATTGGAGTTAGACCAGGGTTCATGTCGCAGCTCCACTGTCAATAGTTCTGTGGTCTTGGACAGTCACCACCCAGCTCCCTCCCATTCAGGGGTGGAAAGCCTGCTCTGCAGGACTGATGTGAGTGCTCAGGAGTATATGTGATGCCGAGGTTGGTGTGTGATCACTAAATGGTGACTGTTGAGTGAACACCTGTGTGGGAAATGCTGAGGGCTATGCTAAGTTCACTAAGATGAGTCACAACAGACACATGATCACAACGCAAAGTGACAAATGCAATAAAAGGAAGGCTGAGCGACCATCAGGATTCATGACAGATAAAGGAATTCTTGGCTAAGGGGACAGCATGTACAAAGGCCAGGCGCTGTGCTCGGGTCACAGCGAGTTTGCTGGGGCTGGAACATGATAGCGATAGTGGACAGGGAGGTGGAAGAGGCAGGAGGTGCCACGTGAAAGGTCGCCTGGGGTCAGGTGGTTTGGCAGACTGTTTGAACTTTACTCTGAATGACTGGAAAGCCAACAGAGTTTTTAAAACGGGCGGTGACTGCATCTGGGCATTTGGGGAGGATGACACTACTATCTACTGAGTGCCCCTTGTGTTCAGGCCTTACTGCCAGCGGTGTGTTCACTGCTTTACATTTAGTCTTCATAACCCTATAACACACAGGAGGTGATCATCACCATTAGAATGGGCTTAGTTTAGACAAGCAAACTACTTTTTAAAGGAACTGGGCACACTAATTTTAAAAATAAGGTAAAGTGCCAAAGATGTCTTAGATTAAGTTTGTGCAACCCCGTGGCCTGTGGGCTGAATGCAGCCCAGGACGCCTTTGAATGCAACCCAACATAACTTCATAAACTTTCTTAAAACATTATGAGATTTTTTTGTGTGTGAATTTTAATTTTTTTAAGATTTATTTTTGTTTTGATAGAGAGAGAGAGAGATACAGAGATAGAGACAGAGAGAAGGGGGAGGGCCCAGAACAGTCTCCATAGTTGCACATCATTGGTTTTTCCACATAGCTTTTAGTCCACAGGTGGGCACGAGGCTGCACAGGGCAGGAACTGGGCTGGGGTCTCACCCTGGTGAGAACTAAACTGGGGGCACTCCCCAGTTCAGCACATGGGTCCGCACGGGCCAGAGCCAGAATTCGATCCTCGGTCCCCAGGGCTGCAAAGTGAGCGCTTAACCCACTGAGCCATCCTGGCTTTCCCAAATTTTCTTTTTTTAGCTCATCAGCTATTGTTAGTGTTAGTGTATTTTATGTGTGGACCAAGACAATTATTCTTCCAGTGTGGCCTGGGGAAGCCAGAAGGTTGGACACCCCTGTCTGAGACTATTTTGGAAAACTACAGTGAACTAAAAGAGAAGTCTTATGTTCTATTAGTTCTATCAAGACTTAATATAAAGATACAGTAACTAAATGTGATAAATGGGACTAGCTAGGTAAAGAAATAAATTAAGAAATAGAACTGGAAACCAAGAACCATACCTGTGCATATTTGGGGACATGGTAAGAGCCAGAGGAAACATGCACCTGAATACAGAAAGGATGAATAAGATTCTTCAGTAAATGGTGTAGGAACAATTGACTAGTCAAATGGGAAAAAATAATAATGAAATTAGATCCCTACCTCACACCATACAGGAAATAAATTCACAAATGTGTGTGTAAAATGAGTCATAAACTTTTAGAAGAAAGTATAGAACTTAAGTAATATAGCTATCCTAGGTCACACAGGTTTATAAATGGAAAACTAGTCAAACCTGAAGGGTCTGATAACAGAAACTGCCTTCTGGCCCACTCAGTTGTACTCTCTCCTACTCAGTTTAGAGCAGCAGTGTCCAACATTTTGGCTTTCTGGGGCCACATTGGAAGAAGAATTGTCTTGGGCCACACATAAGATGCACTAACAATAGCTGATGAGCTAAAGAAAAAATATACCTTATATATTACAAAAAAAAATTTATAATGTCTTAAGAATTTGTGTTGGACCGCATTCAAAGCCATCCTGAGCTACAGGTTGAACATACCTACTTTAGAGTGTAAAATGGACCAGAGCAAGCAGAAAGGGAGGTAGTAAGTGAAGGCTGGATTTGCATCTGGTGCCCAACACCTCACATAAAGGATTGCTGGGGAGCCGGAGCAGCAACTTCCTCATTAAATCACCATCACTCAGTCAACAGGTTGGGCACTGTCAGGTGTCTGTGTGAGGGATACCATCAGAAACTCAACAAACATTTAATGAGAGGATGCCAGGATGGCTCAGTGGGTTGAGCACTTGTCTTGCAACCCCAGGGTCCGGGGATCGAGTACTGGCCACGGTCCATGTATACCCTTGTTCTGAACTGAAACGTGCTTCCCACGTGGTAGGTTCCCAGTTCAGTTCCTGCCCTGCATGGCCCCACATCCACCTGTGGAATGAAACTAAGTCAAAACTAATGATGTACAGCTGTGGGGACTGCTCTGGGTCATCCCCCTTCTCTCTGTGTCAAACAATAAATCTTAAAAAACAAAAACATTTATTGAGGATGAATGGGAAGTCATGACAGTTGGATAGGTGTGAAGAGGATAAAAATAGGGCAACAGCAGTGAAGCACTGTGTGATAGGGCTGGAAGCATTTTAGGGATTGTCTTGTCCAATCCTCTCATTTTACAGATTGGGAAATAGGCACCATGAGAAGGAACTTCACCAGGGTTCTAGATTGGAATTCTGGCTGTGCTGTAAATAGCCAGCTCCTCTGTCTCTGTTGGCATGAAAATACCTTTTTAAAAATGGCTATCCTGCTCTGGCCACCAAACTCTATCCAGCCAGTGCCAGGTCTAACCCCATGTCCATCATTTCATCATTCTTTACTCTGTCTTTTGGTCCCCATATTCTTCCCCTGCAACCTCCCTTCATATACCCAACCCTAAATTCATCTGTCCATTCCTATCCCTTACTATGCAAAGGCTGAGCCTGCCCAGAGAAACCCATGGGTCCATCCCTCTCCACTGAGCCTCCAGTGCCACCCAACAATGGTCAGTGGCTGCCACGTTGATAAGTCCAAAGGCCATAACTCTTATCTGACTTCACTGATCCTTCCTCACCCCCTCCATGGTGTCCTGGCAACATTTCTGGTTCTCTTCCTACTCACGGCTTTCAGAGTAAAATTCCAGCTCATTAGATAAGTACCCAGTATCTTTTGTGATTTGGCCCCTACTCACCTCTACAGACTCATTTCTTGCCACCTGCCCTGCCCTTCTTTCCTCTGGCCTCATAGAACTCTTCGCAGTTCTCCAAATGCATTGTACACCACAAGACTGCTTCACAACGCACATGCTGTGCCCTCCTTTAGGAAGGTGCTCCAAGAACCTCTCCCCTAGGCGGCGCTGTGTGACTCCTGTACTCACCCCATTCTGAAGGCACCTTCTGAGGGCAGGGACAATCTCTGGTCTTGGTTTGAGTGGTTGGTTCAGAGCAGGTACCTAGGAAATGTAGGTTGGAGGAAGCAACACGCCAGATGGCATTTTGGGAATGTCCACAGCACAAGGAATGTATGCCTGGTGTCACCCTGTCCTCTCAACAACACCCTTTCACTTTTCCCCAAACCTGGAAGCAAATGCAGGACTGCCCTCGGAGATCTGGAGAGGGGGGAGTTTGGAGCAGGTGGAGGAGGGGGACACCACAGTAAAGAGGTGATGTTCAGCCAGCATGGCACCCACCGACCAATGAGAACAAGTACCCGACGGCAGCCTGCCCCCTGTATTCTGTGCGTTTGCAGGTGAGAGAGGCAGAGGGGAAGGTGCTTTTTCAGGAGGAGAAAACCCCTAGTTCCTGCCACTCTGTCTCAGCCCAGAACCCACAAATGTTCTCAGACCTCGGTCAGGAGCTAATGGAAGGCTGGTCCCTTCTTGCAGGGCCTGTGTGAGACTGGCAAGGGAAGCCAAATTGGTGGTGAGATGAGAGAGAGGCGGTTCCAGGGATTTTCAGTTTGGGGTGGAGTCAAGGGGTATCTGTTTTACTTGGTGGAAACTTGGTGTGAAGAAGTTAAGTGGACCAATTATAACAGCTAACAAATGACTAGGATTTTCCAGTTTTCAAAGTACTGTCCCATCAGTTCAGAAAATTCCTTGAATACCTACTGCCTATGTAGGACCAGGGGGCAGGGCCCTGACCTTCACATCCAGCCTGGGAGGCAGGAACTTTGATCCCTGATCATTGTTGAGCTGAAGCCTGGAGGAGACTAGAGGACATGGGGGGAAACAGTTTGGGTGTGGGTCAGCTCCAAAAGGTGAAGGAAGCTGGAGAGAAGCAAATACCTTGCATGCAAGGCCTCTGGTGCTGTGGGGCTGGCCAGTAAGGTCTTCCGTCCAGCCACCACTTCCCTCTGATGCACCTAAGCACCCACTTAGTCCCTCCTCACTTATTTCTTCTGGGATATGCAGGCCCGGGGGGTGGGGGGGGGGGGGGGGGGGGGCTATCTAATGGGCTCTACCTACTGGCCTTGGCCCTGCCCTGTTTTGGAAGGAGGATTAGCTTCCTGTTAGTTAATTGAGAACTTACTTGTATGGAAGGAGACCTCTGCAGTTCAGGGGCTGGGGGTGGAAGCCCCATGGAGGAGCTGGGCAAATTTAGGGCTGGACAGAGGCAGGGGCCGGGTGAGGAGGGGCCCCCTGCTCCTGGTTCTCCTTGCAGTACCCATTGACCTTGAGACAGGGAGCCCCAAAACAACAGCCTCACCTGCTCAGACTGCCATTGGTGTCACAAGGGTGGGGGTGAGAACTGGGGGTCCTTCTCTGCCTCAACCATGCTGATGTTACCCAGCTACACTGGCCAGTGTCTCCTTAGAAGCTCTTCCTTGACTCCTCCCTCCTTCTGGAGCTGGATCCTTCCCTGCCCTCCCGAAAGAAAGAGACCATGGGCTTCTGGACGAGGTAGAAGGACAGCTGGAGCACACACGTGGAGGTGGGAGAATGGGGGCTGCATGCATGCAGAACAAGCAGCTTCGCAGAAATGTGAGCCGGTGTAATGGAAAGCCTGGAAGGAAGCACCCGCTTGACACTGGGATTATGAATAATTCTCTTCTTTGTGATTTTATATATTTTCCAAATTTTTATTTTTAAATTTAATTTTTTTTTTTAAGATTTATTGTTTGAGAAAAGGTGTGTGTATGTATGAGAGAGAGAAAGAGAGGGAGAGAGGAGGGAGGGCCCAGAGCTGTCTCCATAGTTGTACATCATTATGTGACATGGTTTCATTCCGCACAGGTAGATGTGGGGCCACGTGGGACAGGAACTGAACCGGGGGCCTCCTGCCTGGGAGGCAAAAACCTTTACCACCATGCCATCCTGGCTGTTACCGGCTGTGCCACAGTTCAGCATATGGGGTTTGCACAGGTCAGGGCCAGGAATCAAACCCTGGACCTCAGGATTTCGAGGCAAATGCTTAACCACTGAGCTATCCCAGCATCCCCATATTTTCCAACTCTTGATAGTAATTTGTTTTTGCAATCAGAAGGGAAATAGTCCCTTATACTCACTTATGGAGCATTTTATTATTCACCCAGTATTCATCCCATGTCCTTTCTTTAAATCAACAATAATTTTTTTTAAAGATTTATTTTATTGTTTTTAACAGAGACAGAGAGAGACATAGAGAGACAGCGACAGAGAGAAGAGGGGGGGGTCCAGAGCAGTCTCCATAGCCGTATGTCATCAGTTTTTGACATAGTTTCATTCCATACATGTGTGCAGGGGCCGCACAGGGTGGGAACCAAGGCAAGGGCCTCCAGCATGGGAGGTATGCCCCCGAGAGCTGGGGGGCCAGTCCAGGGACCTCCATATGGGAAGCCCTGGCGAGAACTGAACTGGGGACCTCCCACATGGGAAGCACATCCCAGTTCAGCATATAGGTCCGCATGGGCCAGGATCTGGACTCCATCCTCAGACCCCGGGGCTGCAAGGCGAGACCTTAACCTGCTGAGCCATCCCTGCTTCCCCTCTTTTACTTTTTAAGGCACTCTTTATTCATCATATTTTTAAAAGCTTTATTGAGACATGATTAGCATACAATAAGCTATACACATTTAAAGTGTACAATTTGACATATGTGTTCATGTGGAACTATCACATGAGTAGGTAATGAACCCACCTATCACTCCCAAAAGTTTATTTGTGCTTCTTTCTGATTCCTCTCTCCTGACCTTCACACCTCCATCCCCAAGCAAACACTAATCTGCTTTCTCTACTATAGTTTGTATTTTCTAGCATTTTATATCAATAGAATCATACATCATAAATTTTGTATATGTTACAAGGTATGGATTCAAGTTGGTAATTTGCATATAAATGTCCAATTGTTCCAGCAACATTTGCTGAAAAGGCTGTCCTTCTATTCTTAGTTTGAATTTTTGTCAGATGCTTTTCTGCATCTATGGAAATAATCATGTGGTTGTTTTCCATTGTCCTAATAATGTACTATGTTACATTGATTTCCCTATGCTGAATAATCCCACTTGGTCGTAGTGTATAATCCTTTTTATTGTGCCACTGAATTTGATTTACTGGTATTTTGTTGAGGATTTTTTTGTATGTATAGTCATAAGGAATATTGGTCTATAGTTTTCTTATGGAATCTTTCTCTGGCTTTGGTATCATCAAGATAATGAAAGCCACATAGACTGTGATAGAAAATCTTTTCCTCCTTTTTTTAAATTTTACTTTTGGAATAGTTGGAATAGGACTGATTTTAATTCTTCTTCAAATATTTGGTAAAATTGCCAATAAAGCCATCTAGTCCTGGATGTTTTTTTGTTGTTGGAAGGTTTTTGATTACTGATCCAAACTTCTTTAATTATAGGTTTGTTGAGAATTCTATTTCTTCTTGAATCAGTTTTGATAATTTACATGTTTTTAGGAATTTGTCCATTTCATCTAGATTCTCTGGCTGGCATATAGTTGCTTACAGCGTTCTCTTATAATCCTTTCAATTTTTGTTAAATTGGTAGTTATGTACCAGCTTTCATTTGTGATTTCAATTATTTGCAGTTTTTTTAGTCTCAAAATTTTGTCAATTTTGTTATCTTTTCAAAGAATCAACTTTTGGTTCTGTTGACTCCACTGTTTTATTATTATTTTTTCCTATTTCATCTATCTGTTCTCTGATCTTTATTATTTACTTCCTTCTGCAGGTTTTGGGGTTAGTTTGCTCTTCTTTTCCAGTTCCTTAAGGTGTAAAGTTAGGTTGTTGATTTGAGATTTTCTATAAATTCCCCCCTGAGTACTTCTTTTACTATACCTCATAAGTTTTGGTAGGTCTTCATTTGTCTCAAAATATTTTCTAATTTCCTTAATGGTTTCTTCTTTGACTCATTGGTTTTTCAAAGATGTGTTGTTTACTCTCTGCATATTTGTTAATTTTCCTTCTGTTATTGGTTTCTAGCTTCATTCCACTGTGATCAGAGAAGATACTTGTACTTTGTATGATTTAAATCCTTTTAAAGTTACTGAAAATTTTTTATGGCCTAGCATCTATATTAACTATTGATTATAGATATTGATGATAGCTTTTTGTGTTTTTGTCTTGCTTTGGTATCAGGACAATGTTGAGTTCAAATGAGTAGGCTATACTCCCTCCTTTTCAGTTTTTTGGAACAGTTTCAGAAGAATTGGTGTTAATTCTCCTTTAGATGTTTGGTAAAATCCACCAGTGAAGCCATCTGGTCCTGGGCTTTTGTTAGGAAGTTTTTAAATTTATATTAATAAGATTTGTTTTGGGGCTAATGTGTGATCTGTCCTGGAGAATGTTCTGTGTTTACTTGAGAACAATGTATATGTATATTCTGTTGTTGGGAAGAGTGTTCTGTATGTCTGTTGGGTTTAGTTGGTTTATAGTGTTTTTCAGGTACTCTATTTCTTTTTTTTTCTTTTTTTTTACTGATCTTCTATATAGGATATTCTATCCATTATTGCAAGTAGGGTATTGAAGTCTCCAACTCTTATTGTAGAACTATTTTTCCCTTCAATTCTTTCACTGTTTGCATCATATATTTTGGAACTCTATTGTTTGTTCATAAATAATTGTTATAGCTTCTTTATGAGTTGAGCCTTTCATCAATATAAAATGTTCTCCTTTGTAAGAGTTTCTGACTTAAAATTTATTTTGTCTGATATTTGGGTAGCCACTCTAGGTCTCTTTTGGTTACTCTTTGCATGGAATATTTTTTTAAACAATTTAAAAATTTTTTATTTTATTGTTTGAAAGGTGAACGAGAGAGAGAGAGAGAGAGAGAGAGAGAGAGAGAGAGAGAGAGAGAGAAGGGGAAAAGCCCAGAGCAGTCCCCATAGTTGTACATCATTGGTTGTGACATGGTTTCATTCCACACAGGAGGATGTAGGGTCATGTAGGGCAGGAACTGAACCAGGGCCTCCTGCATGGGAGGTGAGAACCTTTGCCACTGAGCCATCCTGCCGGTTACTGGTTGAATCACAGTTCAGCATATGGGTTTGCATGGGGTGGGGCCAGGAATCGAACCCTGGACCTTGTGTGACAAGGCAAATGCTCAACTGCTGAGCTACCCTGGCATCTCCTGGAATATCTTTTCCATCCTTTTACTTTCAACTTATTTGTGTCTTTAGGTCTAAAATGGGTCTCTTGGAGAAGCCGGGATGGCTCAGTGGGTTAAGCACTCACTTTGCAGCCCTGGGGTACGAGGATCAAGTCCCAGCCAGCCCATGTGGACCCATATACTGAAGTGGGGTGTGCTTCCCATGTGAGAGGCCCCCAGTTTGGTTCTTGCCGGGGCAAGCTTCTCATTTGGGACTCCCCCGGTTGGGCCCCTAGCTCATGAAGGTGTGCCTCCCATGCTGGAGGCCCCCAGCCTGGTTCCACCCTGCATGGCCCCCCGCCCACCTGTGTGATAGGAAACTATGCCAAAAACTGATGACATACAACTCTGGAGACTGCTCTGGGCTCTCCCACTTCTCTCTCTCTCTCTCTCTCTCTCTCTCTCTCTCTGTCAAACACAATAAAAAAGATTTTTAAGTTGGTCTCTTGCAAGCAGCATAAACTTGGACTTCTTTTTTTTTAAAGATTTTATTGTGTTTGACAGAGACAGAGACATAGACAAGAGAGAAGGGGGGCAGGTTAAAGCAGTCTTCATAGTTGCATATCATCAGTTTTCGACATGATTTTGTTCCACACAGGTAGGCATGAGCCATGCAGGATAGGAACTGGGCTGGGGGCCTCCCGCATGGGAAGCATACCTCCATTCAACATATGGGCCAGGATTCAGTCCCTGGTCCCCGAAGCTGCAAAGGAAGTACTTAACTGGTTGAGCCATCCCGGCTTCCCCTTGGATTTTTTTTTTTTTTAACATTAATCATTTTTAAGTGTATAGTCAGTCCACTGACATTAACTACACTGTTGTGCAACCATCACCACCATCTACCTCCAGGACTTTTTTCATCCTCCCAAACTGAAACTCCATGCCCATTAAACAATAACTCTTCATTCCTCCCCACCTCCCACCCCCCGGCATCTACTATTCTACTTTCTGTCTCTATGAATTTGAGTATTCTAGGTATCTCATATAAGTAAACTCAGACAGTATTTGTCCTTTTGTGACTGGTTTATTATACTTAGCATGTCTTCAAGGTTTATCCATGTTGTAAATGTGTCAAAATTTTATTTCTGGGATGCAGGATAGCGCAGCAGTTGAGCACTTGCCCCACATCCACCTGTGTGGAATGAAACCATGTCACAACTAATGATGCACAACTGTGGACACTGCTTTGTGGACTCTCCCCCTTCTCCCTCTCACCTTCTCTCAAAAGAATAAATATTTGAAAATTTTTTTCATTCCTTTTTAAGGCTGAATAATATTCCATTATATATATTTTTTGTTTATCCATTTCTGTCTCTGGGCATTTGGGTTGCTTCCACCTTTTGACTATTGTGAACAATGCTACTGTGCACATGATTGTACATATCTGTCCAAATCCTTGATTTATTTTGAAAGTACATCTCTTGTGGGCATATAATTGGGTCTTGCTTTTTTATCCATTCTGACAATCTCTGCCTTTTAATTGGGTTGTTTAGACCATTTACCTTCAATGTGATTTTGATATAGTTAGGTTTCAGTTTATCATCCTATTTGCTTTCTAGTTCTCTCCTCTGTTCTTTTCTTCTTTTGATGCCTTTTTTGGGATTACCTGAGTATTTTTTATTCCATTTTATCTCTTTTGTTGGCTTATTAGCTAGAACTGTTATTTTACTAGTTGCTTTAGGGTTTATAGTCTCCATCTTTAACTTACCAACAGCCTACCTCATCATAGGAAGCCTTATCACAGAAACAAACCAGATCTCAAATGCAGCCCTGGAGCAGCTGTCCAGCTGCTGGAGCCAGCACAGAACTGTCCAGGAAGAAGGGCCCACTTATACAACTCTGCCCTAGCCCTGCAGATCACACCAAGTGCCCTGGGAAGTCGTCACACTGTTCAGGGTCTCAGCTTACTCATTTTTAAATTGGGGTTGCCCCACCTGTCCTTCCTAGCTCAGAAAAGTGTCATAGGACTATGGGAAGTAAAATCATGCTAAGTCTCTGACACTGAGACTCCAGTCCTTTCCACACACTGGCCTAGCCAATGGGAGCACTAGGCCTTTCAAGATATGTGGTTGGATCACCTGAGGACAGGGACAAAGGCTGGGTGTGTGGGCAACCAAGAGGGCCCAGGTTCTAAAACCTAGCACAAACAGTAAGACCTATCACTTGAATCAGGAAGGGCTTTGATGTTGAGGAGGGTAACTACCATGGCTTCCAGTGCTTGGACCAAACTTCAGATGTTTGGTCTTCTGGTCAAGTGTTTATAACTTCATATTATTGGAACATTCACTGTATTCTTAGGGGTTGTAGCTTTCTATGCGTTTGCTTCTTTCTATAAGAAGGCATACACTGATTTCTACAGAAATTATGATTTCATGAAAGATTTTGAAAAGATGAATAAGGCTGGTATCTTTCAGAGTACAAAATGATTTTGGAATGTAAAAAATTTCTTTGGGTTGAATTCCATGGAAATTTGTCATTGACCTATGCTCCTAAACTATGAAACATGAATATTTAGGCTAAGGAATAGTTTCTCTGAATAAATAATGAACAAATACTATGGAAAAATAGATAAATGAAACATGTCGCTTGATTCCCCAATTCCTTGCAAGGTGAGTCAGGCCTTGCTTGGTTGGGGAAGTGGACTCCTCCCTTTGCCCTGAGTTCTGATAGAAGCTTGCTCTTCAGATGCTAAAGTCGGAGAACACCAGGAAATCTACCTGGGGCCTCCAGACCCAGGCGTTTCTCATTCCTTTCTCTTTATCTGATTTCCCACCACAATCAGATGGTGGTGTCTGGAGGCAAGAGGCCAGAGTTTCTACCTGCTCTCTGGTTCCCAGCTGGGTCATCTCTGCACCAGACCTGCCCTCATCTAACCTTCTCTGGAAGGGCCTGAGGAAACTGAGGTCAAACCAGACCAAGTGGTTTAACCATGTCCATGCCATTGGTTGCATATGGCAAAAATAGGGTGACGCAGGCCATCTCTGCATCTCCAGAAGCACCTGAGAACCCAGGAGGGCCTCAGCCTGGTTGAGCTGCCACAACCTTGATGTTCTTAGGTGGTCTCCATCACCTGCCAGGCTGGAGTTTTCCCAACTGCGTGTAATTCTAAGAGGAGAAAGGAGGGTCCCGCGCGCGCTCACACACACACACACACACTTGAGGTAAGTGGATTCACCTGCAGTTGTAAGAAACAGATTCCTTGTACACTTTGCCTAGCTCCTCCCAATAACTTTTGCAAAACTACGGTATATTATCACAACCAGGATACTGACATTGTTAAAATCAGCCTGTCTCATTCAGATTTCTCCCGTAAGTGTGTGACATTTCAATTATCAGACCATGAAAGCTTCGGCTCAAGCTTACCTACTTAGCAAGTTACCTGTAACCCTGGGGACTTCACCTCGCCATTCGTCTGTGCCTCCTACCCAATGAGATTAACATCCAGGGTATACTGTATACTAGGCTCCTTACCCATGTCATCTTTAATTCTCTCGGCAGCCTGTTTAACAGACGTTAAGAATGAGGCACAGAGAGGTGGGTGGGAGAACTGGGGGGGCAGGAGGAACCAAACATATGGTGATGGAAAGTGAGCTGATTCTGGATGGTGAGCACATAATGCGATGTATAGACAATGTTATTATAGAACTGTACATCTGGAAACAATTGTTATCAATCACTGTCACTCCAATAAACTTATTTAAAAAAAAAAAAAGAATGAGGCACAGAAAGTATGGGTAGGCCCAAGGCTGGGGGCAGGAGCTAACCCAACCAGCCTACCTTGACCACTGAGCACAGCCTGGAGGGCCAGTCTGCACTAGGAGGCGTGGAGGACTCAACACACACCAAAGGAGGCCATCCCGGGACACGGTCCTGCCGTGAGGGACGCGCCGCCAGTCGCCGCACGCTTGGGCTAAACGTTAGAGCGTGGCTTGGCCCTATACCTGGACTCCTACCAGAAGGGGAGCGGGGAGGACGCCAAGTCTCGCCCCGAAATCTGAGTCCCAGGTGCGGCAGTTCAGCTGGGATCCGCCGCGGGGCACGCCGGGAAACTTTCCCCGTGCGTTGTCCTCCCCCTGCTGCGCAGCCCTAGGCTGCCCCCTGCCGCCGCGGGATAGACCCTGCAGCCCGGGCAGTCCCGCCTTCGCACCGCCCACCCCCCGCCTCCGGATTGGCCGCTCCAGAAGTCTCCAAGCTATCCGGTGCTGAGGCCCCGCCCATTTTCCCGGGTCCTTTGATCACGCGCCTCCTGGTTCTTCCGGGGCCCGGGAGCCAACCGAGGGCGTTGCTGTCCTGGCTGCAGCGGCGGGAGGTAAGTTAGGACCGGGTTGGATGGGCTGCGGAGTGCAGACGCAGGTTCACGCCTCGAGGTGCCGGAATTGCAGGATGCCCCGGCCCCTCGGCCTTACCGCCAAGCCCCTCTCCTCCGGCTTGAGCCTCCCAGAGCCCTGGGACCTCCCTCCCGCTCACCGTTGCTCGTCTGCATCCTAAGAGTGTCCTGACACCCTCCCCACCTCGCCATGTATCCTTGGCCATGGGTGGTGCGACTGGGCAAGCCCGGTGACCCCACGGACACCGGGGCAGGTAGCTTATATGAAGACCCAGGCGAACCGGGGTCAGGGACCTTGGGGGCATCTGTGCAGCCGCCCATGGACAGTCTCCTTGCCTCTGTCGATGGGAGCTTATCTTCTCTGTTTCTCAGCGCAGGCCAGAAGGGAAGGGACCTAGGCAGAGTCCTGGGTGGGAACCAGAGGGAGGTGACATCACCTCGCGGATAGTTCTGCCCTGCCCACTTGTGTCCACCCTGGCAGGAGACATGGGCCAGAGGGTGTCCAGTCTATATGTCTAGAATGACACCAGGCACAAGGAGGGCATAGGGCTTATAGCCTGAAGTGTGGGGACTGGACCAGGACTGAGGCAAGTTCCTTCAAATGCTCCTACCTCAACCTCTAGGTCACACTGTAGGACCTTCATATTTTTACCAAATCTTCCCATTTTGTCCACTGGATAGGCAACCCAGCCAGGAGGTGGGGGCAGGAACTGGGAACCTACATCTAACCCTTGCCCAGGAGTTGAAATTGGCACCTGAGCCGGGCATCACCTGATTTAGGGATAGGAGCTGGGCAGAACTCGGGCGCTGGGTCTGGGCCTTTCCTAGTTACCCTTTATACCCGGGATTTGCTGAGAATCACTGGAGGGTTAACCCAACACATTGACCTGGAAGATCCTTCATCCCAGTGCCTGATTTAAGTTTCCATACACCACCGCTGTTGGGGAGGGATCCAGAGCCTGGATGTCACCCTGGGTGAAACTGATAACCTCCCTTCCTCCTTCCCAGGGAGCCCAGTGGAGGCACCCTCCCAAGGCACTACTGCCCATGCTGACTACCCATCCCTGCAGCTGCCGATGTCATGAGTAACACCACAGTGCCCAGTGTCCCCCAGGCCAACAGCGACTCCATGGTGGGCTATGTGTTGGGGCCTTTCTTCTTCATCACCCTGGTTGGGGTGGTGGTGGCTGTGGTAAGGAGCCCCCACATTCACACATATACACCCACATCTTTGCTAAGCAGAGTTGGACAGGCCTAGTCCAGCCTGCACACAGCATCTCAGCTGTCCTGCTGTTACAGGAGTGCAGGGTGTGGAGGTGGGTGGGCCATCCTTGGCTCCCAGCCTCCACAGTGCTGTGTCTCTGTTACAGGTAATGTATGTCCAGAAGAAAAAGCGGTGAGTGTCCCTGCCCACCCCCCCACCCACCCCCAGCATTTCGGTTAAATTTTTCCATAGGAGCTGAGTTCTCTGAATATGTGTAATATGCCCCTCAGCCATCCTGATACAAGCCCAAAATACCCTACACCCTTGTTCAGTTAGGCTTAGCTTACCCCCTGGGAAGTAGAATTGGACATGTGGGGGAAGCCGGGATGGCTCAGCAGGTTGAATGCTTGAATTGCAGCCTCCGGGGTCTGAGGATCGAGTCCCAGTCCTGGTCCCAGTCCCAGCCCCAGGCCATGCGGACCCATATGCTGAACTGGGGTGTGCCCCTAGTTCAGTTCCTGCCAGGGTGAGCTTCCCACATGGGAGGCCCCAGGTTCGGTTCCTGCCCTGGGCATGCCTCTCGTGTGGGAGGCCCCCAGGTTGCAGGGGTGCACCTCCCATGCGGGAGCCCCCCTGTCCAGTTCCTGCCCTGCACTGCCCACCTCCCACCTCTGTGGAATGAAACTTTAGAGCCCTAGTATGCCCCAAAAGGTACCCTAGAGGAAGTGCCCTGCTTGGGAGTGGAGACAGGGCAGGCAGGTGAAGAGGGTAGGCCCCCTGGGCTGAGCCCTGCTCTCCTGCTCCCCAGGGTGGACCGGCTTCGCCATCACCTGCTCCCCATGTACAGCTACGACCCCGCTGAGGAGCTGCACGAGGCTGAGCAGGAGCTACTCTCGGACATTGGAGATCCCAAGGTGAGCACTCAGAACAGGGAGAATCGGCAGGGGTGGGTCTGCTCTGCTCTCACCCACTTTCCCCTGAAACCAGAACCTGGTTCTGTCCTCAGCCCTCTTCTCCATTTGGGCTGAGTGGCTGAGTAGCCGGTTACTTCTTCCAAGGTTGTACTATGGCCTCCCAGGGGAGGAGCCAGAGCCCAGCTCTGTGGCATCATCTCCTCCCCAACAGGTGGTACATGGCTGGCAGAGTGGCTACCAGCACAAGCGGACACCCTTGCTGGATGTGAAGACATGATCCAAACCCCCTTGCCCTGACCTTCAGAAGCATGGGGTCCTGGGGTGTTCAGTGCCCTGCTTTCTCTACTTGCACTCTCCTTGCTGGGTGCTGGGTCTGTTCCTCCCCTCATCCATCTGGGCAGCACCCATTCCCTAAGCGCCTGCGTAGCAGCCAGCCCCACCTACCACCTCACTCCTACAAGCCTTCATCCCTTTGTGGGCCTGAAAGACAGGGCAGAGCTTTGTTCCTTGGGCCTGATCTTTCCTTAGCCCCCCTTGAATTGGCTTTTGAGTTTCCATGGTGACAGGGACTGATGTATAGTATTCAGTATATATATTTTGTAAATAAAATGTTTTGTGTCACACAGTCTGGTTTTCTTCAAGTCCCCAGCCTAAAGAGCTGGGCAGGGACCCTCCAAAGCCACCCCCACCCACCAGACCCTTGGTTTCCACACTTAGCTGCTCCAGGCTCCCACCACAAAGACTCCAGTCCAGAAAAGGAAAATTTTTTTATTCAAGTAACTGCAAATAGGAAACCAGAAGGGGGGGGGCCCCAGGCTGGGACAAATGGCTACCTCCTCCCTAGCGGAACAGGGGGAGAAGGTAGACTCCTACACTCAACACAGCCCCCCCCCCAACTCTGCTGCAGCATCCTAGGGGCAGGGCCCCACCTTCCCTGGGACTGAGGACATAGGTGACCCAGCCTTTGCCCAGGTTCCTTCCCCAGAGCATGTTGGAGGGGAGTGTGGGCAGAACAGGTGATGAGGATGAGCATTTGGCGCTGGTAGCAGCAGCAATAACAGATGTCTAAGAATGAAACGTTGAACAAAAAACACAACTGTCCAGAGGTAGTTTGTGAACAGAGGAAAGATGGAACCAGAACCTTGGGGGCTAGGGAGGGGCAGGGGGGGTGGAAGTGGGCAAAGGCTAGCTCCTTGTTAGTGCCCCATGTGGGAAATGGGGAACTTGAGGCCTAGAGTGAAAGCAGATGGGGTAGGGGGCTCAAACCCCTCCTGCCTGTCTTCCTGTGCCCCAAGGGGGCTGTCCTACCTAGTGTAGGAACTAGGCAAGGTGAGGAAGTGGGTGAGCCCCACCTGGTGACACGGGTTTGTTGGGGACATCTTGGCCACACCTGCTGCTGCCGCCAGTACAGTGGAGTGGGCGTGTCAGAATGAGATGGGCTGGGGCACCTTTTAAGGCCAGGAGCCCTCCCAGACCCCTTAATGGGAAGCCAGAGGAAGAATGGGGGAGGAGGGACCCTTAAACCAGACCAGTCAGCAATGTCCCTACCACTGAGGGACTGGGGACACAGTGGGTGCAGGGTGCGGCTAAGTGGGAAGTTAGCTTTGTCCAGAAGGGCAAGTGTGTGCTCGTGGGTGAGAGGGGTGGCTGGGAACCGAGAGCAAAGGAAACCTGCTCCCCACTCGGGCCACCAGGGCCCTGCAGCGGCTGGTGTGCTGTGTAGTGTGGTGAGGATGCAGGTGGGGGCGGTGACCTGTGGGCCTGGGGAAGGGGTGGGGCGGTGGGAGCGGAGCTGTCCAGTCCCAGAAGGAAACTGCTCCTCGGTGGGGGAGCAGGTGGCACGTCGGCGCGGTCACTGCTCCTCTTCTGAGGACTCCTGGGAGATGCCCTCTTCTTCCTCCTTCTCCTGCGAGGTGGGCAGGGCCATCAGCAGGAGTGCCAAGCCCAGAGTTGTGAGGGAGGGAGCGCAGGCCAGCCTCACCCCCACCCCTCCCCACAGTCCAGAAGGGGGATGAGTCAGTGCTGAGTGTGTGGGTGACTCAGCAACCTCCACAGCCCAGTTTCATTCATAAAAAACGGAGGAATTTAAAGGGAGGGAAAAAAACCACACACACGCTGCTGCTCTCACAGAGCCAGGTTCCCTTGCCCTGGGGCCCACGGCGGGGGGACTGGGCAGAGCTGAGCTGGAGGAAGTGACTGGCTCAGTGGGAGGTGGCCAGGGAGAGGAAAAGGGAGGGTGCAGGAGCACCCCCTGGTGGGTGCAGAACCAGGTGGTCTTGGCCCGCAGGGGCGATGCTGGGCTGTGGAGCAGAGCTGTGCAGTGGCCACAGCCGTGGGCTGACCTCAGGCCAGGGCGGGGAGGAAGGGGAAGTGTGTGCCGAAGGGGCTCACTCACTGGGTGGGAATGTCAGGACACCACGGGCCCCCGTGCCAGGCAAACTCCAAAACAACTTGTTTCCTGTTACTCACTCCTGGGGCCCAGCCAACATCCCCTAGCCCCCCTCACCCCTGTGGTGGTGATGGCTCTAGGAATGAACAGAATCCCTCAGGGAGTTCAGGGAGCAGGTTGAGGATAGGACAGGGCCAGGAGGAAGGCTGGGGCAGCTCTAATGGCAGGATAGCCTCCTAGAGGCAGTCTCCTGGCTCAGCCCACCTGCTTCCACTACCAGCTACGGTGCCCCCTCCCCAGGAGGAAGCACTTCCACATGAGACACCTCAGCTCCCACCCAGCACTGACCCCCTCGCAGGGCTCAGTTCCTCCGCTGCTGCTTCCCCGCTCCTCAGGATCAGGGTAAGGACAAACCTCACTCTCCCCTTGTGCTCCTCGTTCCTATGATGGGGGATGGCCTGGATGCCCTCCAAGATGCCCCCTAGAAGTTAAGCCTGTTCTAGCAGCAGAAGCGGAGATACCCTTCATCTAGTGCAGGGCAGGGGTCTGGTCTGGTTTGTACCTGGGACCTTTCACTTCTCATAGACACACATACATACAGCCCTGTGAAAGCCCTGGGGTGAGTGCCAGGAGCCTGGGTCCTGGGCAAATCCCTTCCCCTCTCTGGGCCTGGGAAGCATGTGATATCCCACCATTCCTGGCCCTGAAGGTCAGGAGAGCTGTCCTTCCACAGGGAGCGCACAGGACCAGGCATCACGCACTCTGTGCACCCTCCCCAGAAGAGCCGACCACCAGCACCCGTTCACCTACCAGTTTTTTGGGCCTGCCCCTTGGTTTCCTCCCTGGAGTTGTGGTAGTTTTCTAGATGGTCAGAGAAAAGACCCACTAAGTCAAAATTATCCCTGACAGGGCTCACCCCATGACCAGAGCATGGGATAGTGAGAGAGCAGAAGGGCAGAACTACCTACCTCTGCTCAGGGCAGCCCAGGACTCTCACCCCAGCAGGCCCACCCGAGTCCAGCTGGCGATGACTGGCCAGCCACACTGCCCCCCCAGTATACACACACGCCCCCCCCACTCCCTCCTCCACCCATGACTCAGAGGATATGAGTCGTGTCTTAGAAGAAAAATAAAATAAAAAACAAAACTTCTCTGAAAGCCTGATGCCACCATACATCTGGCCTTCCCTGCCTATCCCCTACTTCCTCAGGATTCAGGGTCCCCAGGATAGAAGGTAATAGTCTCAGCCCAGGGGACTGGTGGGACTGACTTGATTTCCCCATTGTCCTGGGCAGAACCAAGGCCCCAGAAGTGAGACCTCAGTAATCCCCTTGCTCTCTGCCCAGTTAGTAAAGACTCACTGCTGCCACCCGTACGCCAAAACAGGAGGAGGACAAGCCAGCCCCTTCCCAGACCTCCCCACGAGGACCCTCTCGCCCTTCCTGCACTAGGAGCAACCGCTACGCCGCAGGCCTCACCCGGGTCTTAGCAGCACCCTTGTTTTTGCTCCCTTTTGGTCGGCCCCGAGGTCTCTTAGGTGTTGGCACTTCGCTGGGCTCCTTCTGCGAAGAGAGGGGACAGGCACACAAATGCCACCTTTCTCACCGGTTTTGAAGACAGAGCCTTCAGCTTCTGCCCCTCCCTGAAGTTCACAGGAACAATGGCAGGGGCAAGCTGTTGGGATTCGGGGTTCAGTTTGACCATTTTTTGCAAAGCCCCTCCCCTTGCTTCCCTGTGACAATAAAATGATAAGCCAGAAATCCCCTAGGAAAGGAGTCAGGGAGGCAGTTAGGCAGCTCTGCCCTAAGATCTTGGGAAGGATATTTAATGTTCAAGCCTCAGTTTCTTCATCTGAAGTGGTGATGACTTACCTTGCAAGGTGTCATGAAAATTAAATAAAGAATGTGAGTCTACCCCTGGGCCACAAATGTAGTAGTCCATCCCTTCAGATGACACATGCTGGAGACTTTGGAGAATGCAGGAGCAATGACTCCCACACCATGGAGCCTCCAGCCTCTACCTGCAAACCGCACCCCCTCCAGGCTGCCTCCCAGGGAGAAGGAACCCCAGAGGTCCTTGCCATTGTTGCTACTAAAATTTTAATAAGCCTGAGACAGAATAAAAAGCTGCTGCATAATGCATAGAAGCCGGGCAGGAAGGCCTGTCAGCTATGGTTTCTTGGGGTGGCTGGCCATGGGCTGTTTACAAGCACGGTCCAGTAACCCAACACCCCTCTGACGCCCCTGCCTCGGACACTAGCTAACAGGCAGGAGAGGAGGCTAAGGGAATTAGATTAAGAAGACAGACAGTTCCCCCCACACACGCTGGGCTCTAAAAGAGGCAGCGGAATGCTACCACTCTGACTCTTCCTGGCTCCTATCTCCTAAGGGTAAGGACAGACCACACTCTCCACCTTACAAACAGGAAACCCAGAGAAGCCTGGGGAAGCCAGGAGTCTACAATGTAAAGGGCAAGGGTCAACCTCAGTCTCTTCTTCCTGAAGGGAAGTAACTGGACTTCATCCACAGCTGCCCCTCTGTGAGTGAAACCAAGATCTCCACCACCTAACAAGGACCCACACAGCCTGCTGGCCATACTCCCTAGAGGGCCCCCAATGCAAGGCTGGCCTGAGCCTGTGGGAGGACAGCACCGGGGGGTTGAGGGTCACTCTGCCACCAACTCCCCAACATTTTCAATTCTGAGGCTGCCATTTCCTTTTACAGAGCCAGGACAAAGCCCAGTCCAGGGCCACTGGCAATGGTGTCCATGAATAGGTGCTGGCCCAGGTAACTGACAGTAAACAGTGATATGTGCGATGAATCTCATGATTAAGAAAGCCCAGGCTTATACGTATTTTCACGTTTCTAGAATTCATCTTTACTGTGTTTCATAAACACACGGATCCAAGATGGACTGGAATAGTGGGTGGTTTATCACAGTGTAAGCACTGGGCTTTGTGACAAGGTCACTTGGGCTTGGACTTTCTGGCATGGGCTCAGCCCCCACTTCTCTCCTGGGGTCTCAGGAGAATGTGACTTAAGAGTTGGTGAGTGCAGGGTATAGGTGTTTTTGGGGAAGACACATATAGACAAGACCCATTCTGCACCCCTCTATTCCTGTTTTCACCCTTCCAGGTGCCTGGCACCTCCCTAGCCCAAAGGAGTAAAGCAAGGAAAAGATTCGGACACCCACCTGACTCCCTACCAGCGCTGTCCCGGGACTCACCGGAGGCTGCTTGCGAGGTCTGCCCCGCCCTCGCTTCTCAGTGCCATCCTTTTCCTGCTTGGAGGCCAAGGGCTGGCTGGACTTCGAGCTGGACTCACTCATCTTCCCTTCTCTACAGAGCAGGTGGAGGAGCGATGGCTGGGATACTGGAGCAGGAAAAATGGTTTTAAACAAAACCCCTTGGTTTAGCCACCTCCTACCCTCACCATTCCCACCCTCCAAGAGCAGCATAGCAAATGCCTGTTCCCAGGGACACCCAGGATCCCCACCCTGCTACCACAGGGCGGGGCGGGGCAGGCAGTTGGCCCTAATCAATTGCTTATCTCCCGTTCAGAAGGGCTCTTTGTTGTTCTGCCACCTCCACAGGGCCTGGGCCCAAGAGGCACAGGTAGCCCAGACCTGGCTGAGGGTGAGACTGCCCTGGGCAAAGGTATGTATGTGGTGGAGGTCTCCACATGGCTGGGGCCACTCTCTCTAGCCAGCTGCTGCCCTTTCTCTTTAAGAAAAAACAGCCTGGAGAGCTCATGGGGAGCAAAGGAGGAAAGGTAAGCAGAGCCTAGGGCAGCCATGAGCTTCAATCCCTTGTGCACCTTGCTCAGAAAACTGCCAAGGCCCAGGGGTCAGGATCAAACATTACAAGGCTCAACCATGACACTCCACATCAATCCCAGGGCCCTGGCCTAGTGCCTAGCCCACCAGTGTCCCCCTCTGTTCTCTCCTAGGGTAAAGCCAGAGGATTCAAAGACGAGGACACAGCTTGGGAAGGGGGAAGACGGCTGAACTACAGTGGGTGAGATGGGGGAAAGAAAAGAATCCCAAAGCTGACATGTTGCGTCTCTTCCCCCTTGCCCACACCATGCCCACCTGAAGCCAGATGAGAGCTTTCCCTTTGAGGCCTGCTTACAGGAGGGGCACCTCCAACAGAGCTGGACCCTTCTAACAGATGTTAGCTGGCCCCCTGGAGCCCAGGCAGAGCTGATGCTTCTTGGTCCTTTTCTAGCATGTTCTCTCTTCTTAAAAGCCAGGTTGGATTTCATCAGGCCCACTCTGAGTTTACCTAAAGCCCCCCACTGCAAGGACACCTGCACCCTGTATTGGGAGCCTCTTCTACAAATTGAAAACGGCCACGCTCCCATCCCTGTTCTTAGTTATTATCTCCAAGTTAGAAATTTGAACTTGGAAACCTATGGCTCCACAACTCCATGTAACCAATCTCTGTTTTTGCATGGCAAAGGGTGGGTTGGGCCCAAGTGACTCCACTTCTGAAAGCCCCTCAATCTGTAAAATGGGGGGTAAACAGGTAAGACATCTGCCTCAACTACCTCTAAACTGCTGTAAGGATTAAACCAGATAGTTTAGAATGTCTAAACAATGGGAAGTCTTTACTCTAATCATAACTGAGAACTGGAACACTTGAAAATGACTTTTCTTTCCCCTTTTCAGATTTTCAGACAATTTCCAATTTTAACCCAATGAGGGGTGGGGAGGGGGTGACATTTTTGCAACCTTGTGACTTTTGGAGGGCTGGAGGCCCCTAGCCTCAACCCTCAGGATGCTCCAGATGGCGGGATTTTGTCTGATAATTATTCAATTTTATAATATTTCAGACTTGAAGACCCCTTTAAACAAGGTAGTTGGTGATTTATCCTGCTCGGTCATTAGTGGCTTGGCCTGCTCTGTAATTACAGGCAGTGATTAGAATCTTCTATTTCACCACAGGTCTCCCTTCAAACTAAACATCAAAATTAATCAGCTAAATGAGTACTGACCTCCCATGAGGTCTGCCGGAGGCCCCTCAGAGGAGGTTCCAATTGGGTGAAGCCAGTCCCTAATTCAAGAGAGCCTGGGCCCTGCCTGCCCAGATTCTGGTGGGAGCTCAGTTCTTCCGGTGCTTCCACCCCATCTCTTGCTGCTGGGGTCACCCTTTAATCTACTCACCCACCCCAAACTCAGGCCTCCAACAACTGAATGAAGGTCTGAGGCCCTCTCTGGTGAGACCAACAAATGCTGTCTCTTCCACCTGTTTCTGAACACAGAAAAGCCATGTTTAGGACCCAATCTCAACCCTTAAATTTATAAGCTCTTTTGGGCCTCAAACTTGTTCTTTCCATACAAGGTGCACTCAGTGTGTGCTCCACAAATGCTTACAGAATCTGTAGGAAAGACCTTAGGAAATCATCATGGGGCTACCTTGTTTTACAAAAAAAGTAGCCCAGAGAGCCCTGATGACTTGCCGAAGGTCACACAGCAAGTTGGCAAACTGAATAGTTAGGTTCCTAGTGACCCTCTAGCCCTCCACTTTCCTTCCACTTGGAGGTTGATAAGTCCCTGTCGCCCCCTGCTCCCACACCTGGCCCCAGAGTAACTCTTCAAGTGTCTGGGCCTGGCCGTTGCAGGTCGGCTGGCGGGACTAGGGGCTAGAGGGCGCGGGGGGAGGGGCGCAGGCCGCTCTTGCAGGCGCGGGAAACCGGTGCACCCCGACCGCATGCACCACCACGCGGGCGCACCCGGCCCCACTTCCTGCCAGAGGGGGCACCCAAGCCCGCCTTGGGGCAGGAAACCTGGCGCGCGAGGGTGGCGGGGGAGGAGAGGAAGAAAGCCACCTCCTTCCGCGCCCTCCCCGCAAAATAAAGCCCCAGGAAAATAAACTGAAACGGGGAGTAAAAGGGACTAGTTCCAACAGAGCCCAGCAAAGCAGAGGAACCAGTTTGTGGGGGCAGGGGGCGGAGGGCAGGCCTGGCCCTGGGGGCTGTGGAAGCGCGCGGGCCGAGCCAGAGGTGGGGTCGGGGTGAAGCCCCAAACCCAGGCCCGCGATTCGGCCTCATGTGCGGAGGGGGGCACCCGGAGAAAGGCCGGGCAGGAGTAGAGCCGAATTGAGGGGTTCCTGCCCATCCCCCTCACTTCTAGAACTTCCCCAGGCTGCGGGAGACGGCCGGCCCCCCACTCTCCCGCTGCGCCGCAGCCTGTTCCTCTCCCCGCCCCCAACACCTCAGGCCCGGGCCCGGGCGGGAGCGGCAGCCGCGCGAGGTGCACCGAGCTCCGCCGGGTGCACAACTCGCGCTCGCCGCAGCCGCGCGCCCCCTCCCCCACCGCGCGCTTTTCCCGGGTCCCCGCCCCCCGCAGGGCTCCCGCGCCGCGGGGGAGGCGGTGCGGGCGCCCTCCCCGCGCCGCCGGGCCCCGCCGACCGCCCCCGCAGCGTGCGGCCCTCCCCCGCCGGCGGCTCGCGCAGCCCCGGCCTGGGAATAAAGCCGGAGGCGCGCGCTGCAGCCCCGGGCGGCTAGCTGGAGGGGGCGGCAGGGCCACGGGCGCCCCCCTCCGCCACGGGCCCCGGAGACGACTCACCGCGAGCTCGGCCGCCGGCCTGCGGTGCGCGCTCCGGGCTGTTGAGAGCGACGGTGCTGGGCACTGAGGACCGGCCTGGCTCCACCGCCGCCGCCGCTGCTGGTAGCAAATGCGGATCTGAAACCGGGAAAGAGAGCAGAGGCGCTCAGAGACCGCCACCGCCGCGTGCTCGCCGCCCAGGCCCCCGCAGGGTATTTATGTGTCACATCCAGGCGGGGGACAAAAATGTTCCCCCTCCCCCGAAGGATGGCGAGGGGCAGGAAGCCAGGCACGGCCCGTGCGCGGCCTCAATAAATAAATAATTTAATTAAATGATAGATATAAAAAAAAAAAAAAGCCACCGGAGGGGCCGCGAACTCACGCCTTCTTGGAGCCGCGCCAGCGCCAGAAATAGCCCGGGCTCGGAGTCCCAATTAGAGGAGCGCAGCCCCGACTCAGGGGAGCTTAAAAAGAGCGACCCAGGGGCAGGGGGGACGGGCCCGCCCGCGCCAGCCGTGTCACCGAGGTGGGGCGGGGCCATGCAAATGAGCCCGGGGATTTAAAAGGGCGGCCGCCCGCCAGCCGCCGCCGCCGCGCCGGTGGGTGGTAACCGTGGGGAGGGTCGCGCAGTTCCCTGCCTTTGGGGGCGGGCGCGCGGGAGGCTTGCGCTGGAAACCCAATGCGCTGGCCCACTCCCAACTGTCCCGGGCCGGGAGACCTGGGAAGGGGCACAGAGGGACAAGTCAAGGAGCTTTTCGCGGGGTAGAGCGTGTCTCGCTGCCTGCAACCGGGGTCCCCGGCAGGGTCACTTCTAGGGACCTTACGGGCGTGCGGGCGCCAGGATGTGGGCGGCGTGGATGCCTGCGGGGTCTGCGCGGGCGGGAGGAGTGGAGAGAGCCGCGCTGGTTAGAGAATGACGCGGCCTACCCGCCGCCCCCTTCGCCCAGATACGTGGCTGGCAGATTTCCCCTGGGCGGACAGGTGTCAGCATGTACATTTCGGTGCCAACCCGTGTGTGGCTGGCTGGTGAAATCCAGGTCTTGGGAAATTCGAACGTGAAACTTGGGAAATCCAGAGTTTATTAATGGCCGCGAGTAAACCATAATCAAGGTGCAGCCTTCAAGCGAAACAAACGATTGGCTTTTTGCAGGTAACCCTGAGGGAAAAGTCATTCCTTTAGGTGACCTGGATGGTGTTTTGGAGTCGTGCGCCCCACTCGGTGCCCGGCCCACCCGCTCCACTGTGAGTTTTTAAGAAGCGTGAGCCAGGGGTCGCCTGGAAGCACTTTGAGGGCAGGAACTGAGTCTCCGCACGCCCTACCCGCCACTCCTGGCCCGCCGCACCCGGCCCAACAAAGACTTGTTGCACGCCTGACGAGGAAGCCAGAGTGGGAAAATGGCGGGGAGGTCGGTGGGAGAAGAAAGGGGTGCCATCAGAGGCGCGCCCTGCAGGCCTGGCCCGGGGCCTTCCGGGCGCACCTCCCCGCCCTGGTCCCTGAGGCGGCCTTCCACACCTCCCATGATGCAGGGAATTGCAATGCGGTCCAGTAACACGGCTGTGACTCATTTTGCTTCGCTCCCCTTATTCCTCCCCGGTCAGCCGAGGACCTGGCCCAGCCCCCTCCTCAGGGGGCGAACTGGCGGTGGAAGGGGAACGCCAGGAAAACTCGGAGCGCGGAGTGGAGGCGGGGTGGGGAACCAGAGGGGCCGGGCCTCCTAGTTTCAGGAATGTTTCAGGAATGTTTCCGGTGGGGGTGGGGAGCCGAGGCAGGAGTGGGCCCTGCCCCCACCCGCAGCAGCACGTGCTCGGCCGGTGGGGGCGGGGCACCCGCGCGGGAAGGCGCTGGGGGCCAGTAGAGCGGGTTCAAAGATGAGGGCGCGGGCCTGGGGCCGTCCGGGCTTGGGGTGGGCGGAAGGCCACCACCAGCGCACCCGTTCCCCGCGCCCAGGTGAAAGCAGTTCCTGCGATGTCCCCAGCCTGCCCCTGGAGGGGAGAGGAAGTCACCGAAGGGCGGCCCAAAGGGAGAGGAGGGTGAAGGGGAACGCGAGGGAAAGGCTGGGGGAGGGGCGGCCTGCCCCTTTGTCTGGAGCCCGGGGTGGGGGTGGGGCGTGGTGGAAGGCGCGCCGCTCCCTCCATCTTTGTGCCCAGCTCGCCGAGCGCGCGCTTAGTAGGCCGCGAGTAGAGTTGGCCGAATGGCATTGAGTTGCTAGCTCCAGAACCTTTGCAGCCTTGAACGATCCTTCAGCCCTTACCTTAGCCCCTTGGGTCTCAGGTCCCTGGCAGCAACCCGGGCCCCCCCCCCGTCTGGGCCAGGGACAACCAACCCTCACAGAGCCCAGTGGCCCTAGAGACAGCTCTCCCCAAGGCACCCCTAGGTTTCTAGGCCAGGCCCCCGGGCCTGATGGTTAGGGAGTTGTGGGCAGAGGTCTTACAGGCCCTCCCTGGATGCTCCTGCCCTCCTATGGCCTGTGGTCTTCCCTGAAATGGCAGGTGGGGAAGGGAAAGGAACTTCCACCTCCAGTGGGCTGTGAGAAAACTTGGCCAACTTTTTGGCCCACTTCTCAACAACCACCTTGATTTATTTTCCCTACCCTTATTTTTCCCTCGTCTTGATTTCCTCCCTGACTTATTTTTTTACCTTGTATTATGTATATTTTTGTAAGCCACCTCAATCCCTCTCTGGAAGGAAGCAGGTACAAATAAATTTGTAGGCAAATATATTAGTTTGTTTCTCTTCAGGATTACCCCCACCCTTGCAATTCAAATAACCACCCACTGACCCTCACCTCCATGCTTTCTGGATTGTAAATGCCCCCAAATTACTTCCTTTCCTCTTTCAATAAGTATTTATTAAGCAGAAGGGTGAGTAGCAGAAATTGTTTGAAAATGAGTAAGACGTAGTCTTTGCACCAGCACATTTCATCTCTAGAGGACAGAACCAGGAACACACCACAGAAAGCTAACGTAACAATCCCCTAGATGCCATGAGGCAGAAAACATTCATTCATTTGATTAATTCAGTTATTTACTGAGTGTCTACTATGTACCAAGAACTGGTCCATGCTCTTGGGATACAATTAGTGAGTAAAGTTAAGTTCCTTGTACTCTTAAAACTTAGATTAGGTGGGTCAGATGCTTAAAGAGAGACTTAGGTGCTACAGAAGATAGGATGGGACCTCTGGGTAGTCAGGGAAGTTTAGAGGAGGTAGGCTTGATCAGGCCTGGGTGGGATTTGGATAGGTGGGGGGGGGGGGGGGGGGGGGGGGGGGGGGGGGGGGGGGGGGGGGGGGGGGGGGGGGGGGGGGGGGGGGGGGGGCATGGGGAGCAGGCAGAGAGGGAACTATTTTAGGCCTGGGACATCCATGGGGTTGGTCAGTGCCTGAGGGGTCCCAGGGAGATTAGTCATATCAGAACCAGTCTTCACCACAGGACACATTTTCTTACTGTCAGAGCTGAATTGTAAGGTTTCTTTAAGAACTTCAATGACCCCAACAGACACCCAGGAAATAGGGAGTTTGAGTCAACTTTATCAGGGCAGCTGAAGGTTAAGCACGTATTTACCTGGGCTGTTGAAATTCTGATGTATGTTAGTTCTCCCCCTGTCCTGCTAAGTAGAGAAGCAGGAGCCTGACAATCTCCCAGTCATGGCTTGGAAATGTGAAGGTTGTGGTAGATTGGGGTGTCCCTTAGCATTGCCTGGGGATTCATGTCTCACATCTCTCCAGTCATGTATCTGCTTATCATTTTACCTCTCTTTCTGAGTCAGTCAGCTCTTTAAAGACTAGAGGTTAGAAGTTTTCCAAAAGGCATGGGAATACGGTGTAACAATGTTCTCTGTGTCTGACCCAACATGGAAAGTAGATGATACGAAGTGGGGAGAAGAGGAACAGGAATTGTCTAACCTATTGTCCAAACCAGTATGCTTTTTAAAGTAAACTTGTTACTGATGAAAACTGTACATACAGAAAATGCACAAATCCTGTGTTCAGCTCAATGCATTTTCATAAAGTGAACACCCTTGTGTCACTAGTACCCAGATCAAGAAACATTTCCAGTCCTTCTTATGTAACCACCACCCTAACTTCTAATAGCATCCTTTAGTTTCACCTTTATATTGTGTGGATGGAATCGTACATATGTACTCTCCTGAGTTAGTTTCGTTTGCTCAACATTATGCCGCAATTCATCCATGTTAGTGCACGTGGCTACAGAATGTTCATTCTCATTGCTGCATTATTATGTGGTATGAATGTACCACAGTTTATATATCTACTCTGTTGAAGGGCATTTGGATAGTTTTTGGTTTGGAGCTATTAGAAATAGTGTTGCTGTGAATGTTCTAGAATATGTCTTTTTTAGTAGATAGGCAAATTTCTGTGGGGTACACACCTAGCAGAAGAATTCCTGGATCATAGGATATGTATGCCCAGCTATTACAGACAAGCAAGACACGTAAGAGTAAAAGTGGGGCACTACTAGTAGTTATGACCAGACAATGGGCATAAGGACCTGACCTGGCCAATGCCAACTGGGATTGATCCAGGACCACATTAACCAAGATTGACCCAGGCAAGCAGGATATAGGGGCACCCTGGTTTGACTACTCTCCCAGAGTCACCTAGGTACTTGTCCATCTGGTCATCGGGCAGGATCAGGCCTCTAGCCCTGCTGACCACAAGCTCTGCTGCTTCCTGGCAGGCCCAGAGTGGGAGGAGGGCCTCTTCTGCTTTAACTTCCAAGGGAAAAACTCTCCAATAAATAAGAGGGCCAAGCAGGCAGGCACTTCTCTGCCCCCTGCCCTGAGCTAGTCATCCACCCTGCATGACCCCAGGACAACATAAACTTTAGCAGTGTTCTTCAGTGCTGGAACCCAGGAAAGCCCAGCTCCGTTCCAACCTTGGAAAAACCCTGAGGAAAAGGGAGAGTTGATGAGCAACTACTAAAAACATGTTCTCTCTCATATCCCTCAATGCCCCTAACCAAGTCAACAATCCTATTGCTCCCATTTTATAGTTGTTAAAATTGAGGCTCAGGGAGGTTAGCTTGGGATTCTTTCTTTCCCCACACTGCTTCTTCCAGCCTGTCTAGATGGATCCCTCCAGGCCTGGAGATAGGCGCTGGGGGCGTGGCCTTGAACTAGGCAGCTACATTCCCTGCCCTCAGAGGACTTACTCTGGGTGCAGTGGGGAGACAGACAAGTACATGGCAGTTTCACCAGTGTGGTACCTGCTGTGATGGAGGCCTGGGGGTCATAGAGCAAGGGCCCAGGGTGTGGGCATGGCATGCGGGAGGTGGGTACGGGGCTATAGCAGGGAATCTGACATAGGGTTAGGCTTGGAGCCATGAGAGACACATGGTTTGGCCCTTAGCACCATTCCCCACACTCCTTCGAAGCTACAGTTTGAATGTGAATTAGGTCCCATCAAAGAGTGAGATGTAGAAGGAGGAAACACGGAAAGTGAAATATTGCTATGTGGGCTGTAGAGACACAGCATTTTCTGTAGCACCCCCAACATCTGGTCACCAGCTTTGTGAGGGTCCAGAGGCAAGTATGGTGGCAGAAGGGCCTCTTGTCCCTGATCATAGCTTCAGACGGGCCCCCTGATCAGGACATAGGCAGGCAGTTCAGTAGTGTTGTTCCAGGAGGCCCAGCCTACAGCCAGCTCCTCCAGTTCTTCCAGTGCTTCTGTAAGCACCTGTATTCAGTCACTTTCTACCTAAAACATATGGCATGCCCCTTCTCTACTGACAATCCTCCAGGGACTCCCATCACACAGAGTAAAAACATAGTCCTCACAAAGGCCCACAGGCCCTGCAACCTGCCACCCTCCCCCACCTCCTCTCTTACCTGTTGCTTTGCTTCAGCTACACCAGCCTCCCAAGATGTTGCCCAGACCTGCCAGGCATGAGCTCACCTCAGGGCCTTTGTACTTGCCATTCCCTTTGCATGACATGCTCTTCACCTAAATATCCACAGGGCTTGCCCTCTCACTGCCTTCAATATTATCTGCCCACATTATTTAAAACTGCACATCTCCCCCTGCAAGCCTCATCTACTTTACCATGCTTCCCCTCTACCCCCGCCATAACACTTGTTGATTTCTAACATACTGTGTATTTAACTTTTCTATTGAACTATTATCAATAAAAGTGATACACGTATTCAGTTCTCCCCACTGAAAGGTCAGCTCCATCAGGGCAGGGAATTTTATCTGTTGTGCTCACTGAGGTATCTCCAGGGCCTTAGCACCGTGTTCAAGCTCAAAAAAATGTGGTGGGGGAAGCCGGGATGGCTCAGTGGCTTGAGCACTCACTTTGCAGCACCGGGGACCGGGGATCAAATCCCGGCCCCGGCCCCGGCCCGTGGGGAACCATATGCTGAACTGGGAGCTTCCCCAGTTCAGTTCTCTCTCTGTCTCTGTCTCTGTATCTCTCTCTCTCTCTCTCTGGGAAAAAAATAAAAAAATAAAAAATAAATAAATAAAAAATATATATATATATTAAAAAAAAAAAATGTGAATGAAGAATGATTAGCCAGGGATGCTGGGATAGCTCAGTGACTGGGTGCTTGTCTCATAATCTCAAGGTCTGGAGTTCAGTTCCCAGCCCCAGTCAGTGCAAACCCATATGCTAAGTCGTGGCACAACTGGTAACCACTGGGATGGCACAGCAGTGAAGGTTCTCACCTCCCATACAGGAGACCCCTAGTTCAGTTCCCTTCCCACATAGCCCCACATCCACCTGTGTGGAATGAAACCATGTCACAACTAATGATGTACAACTATGGAGACTGCTCAGGACCCTCCTCTTTTCTCTCACCTTCTCTCAAATGATAAAATAAATCTTTTTTTTTTATATACAGTCTTTATTTACAACTTGTTTTAACAACTGTACATAAAACAAATCTTAAAAAGAAAAAAAGAATGATTAGCCAAAGTGATTTCTATCAGCAAAGGCTAAACCACAGGGAGGTAGGTTGGGGTTCTGTCACCAAACTTCAAGGCAGAGAAAAGGACAAGGAACCCAGCAGATTGTCATGGGGGTAACAGCGTGGCCCAGCCTGAGTGAGATGCAGACACCTGTATTTGTCTCACTAGGTTAAAATCGCTGTGCTATTGTCACATGATCTCCTGTACACAGGCTCATTTCTAGTGGGCATTACCCTTATGTTTTCTAATATGCCACTAATGGTGGGAAATTGTCCCCTACCCCCCCAACACACACACACACACACACACACACACACACACACATACCCCTTAGTCTCAGGTTTTAGTCATCAGGAGCTGGCAACCACTTGATAACCATCTCAGCCTTGGGACTGGTTGGCTGGGTTGCTTGTTGGTGGCTGGGTAGTGAGTGATGTTGGCTCATCAGTGCACTTTAGGTGAGTGTGAGATTTATGCTTTGCATAGAACAAATTAGTTCCCCCCTGGAACTATCTTGACAATGTCTGGTGCAAGAGGCTCTGCAAGCAAAATACCCCCAAACGCGTGGCCTCCTCCCACTCGAGAATGGCTGAGAATACATGCACTTTAAAGCTGTGTAGCGTATGGAAACGTCAGCAATGTGTGCCAGTGGAGGGAAGTATGCAGGCAGCAACTGTGCGCCTGTGACCCTATTCTCCGGGGGCTGGGCTGTGTTCTCCATCTGGCTGCAAGCCTTGGGCTAGGTTTGTTTCCCAGGCCACACACCCACTGGGGTTGTTTCTCTTGTCTCCCTGGCTTGCTTTCCAAGTAGGAATATATCCTGGGCTGGGGCCTTCAAATGGGACTGTCTTCCATGACTAGCTGTGGGACTATCCCTCTTACTCCAAGTCTACAAGCATGGGAGACCTGGCTGGTCCCTTCTGCCTCTGCAGGGGGACACTGCTCCAATTGGGGAGATGTACCCTGAGTCACCCAGGACTCTGTCCCCTCCAGGCCACCCTGAACCCACAACCTGAACTAGTCTTAGGGCTGAGAGTATGGCCCTAGGGGTTCCACACCCAGAATGGGAAGGAAGGAGTGCTGACCGCCTATTCCCAGAAGCACACGGGACGCAGGGCTGGAGCAACAGACCCACCGGTCTAGGCCAGAGTCCGGAGAAGGAGAGAAGGGCAGAGTGGAGGTCGAAGGGCAGCGGCCTGGCTGAGAGGAGGTGGGCTGGGGTGGGGGAGGAGCCAACGCCAGGCCCGGAATTGGTAGGAACACTCCAGGGCTTTATTTTATTCTTCTCTACACGCGTGAGCCTCGTACCAGGACCTAAGGGGGCCTTAGCGCTCAGAAAAAGTTTGGTGAATGGATAGATGGATGACTGAATGAATGAGAGCAAAAGGGCCTGGGGGAGGGGCAGAGGAAGTGGGGGGCTGGGAAGGGGAGAGGAGCTTAGTGGGGGAGGGTAAGTGGCTATTGGCGGGAGAGCAAAGGAGGAGGGCGGCGGGCGGGGCAGGGCGAGCCTGCTGGTCTGGAATCTGGCTAGGAGATGGCAGCCGGGAGGGGCCCAGGCGGCTTTCCTCCCCTGGTTTAAACCTCGTTGCTCCCTGCTCCGCCAGCGTCCAGGTTTGTTCGCCACCCCAGAAATTCTGGGGCTCGTACGTCCTCCAAGGGCTGGTCCTCATTGTGAACTGAGTAGGCGCCTTCTTTCTTTTCTTACTTTCAGTCACTAGAGGGGCCGCCCTCTAAGCCTAGGATACCTGAGTGGCCCTGAGGGTGGGTGAGCAGTGTCAGTCAGAGGGGACATCCAGGCTTGGACACGCCCTCTTCCATCGCTCCCTATCGCTGTCTGGATGGCGGGAAATACAGCAACTGGGATCTGGGCGGCGTTGGAGTCTGGGTGGGTCCCTAGGAGTAGAGAGGTGAGCAGAGGAAACCCAGGGGTTTCCCCGGCTGGCAGCTGCCTGGGACTCCTCCGGAAGCAGAGGAACGCCATGTGGGCAGTGCAAGGGAGGAGCTGCTGACAGCCAGGTTGCTGGGTCACCAACCAGGGTGCCCTGCCAGTTCCCAGGGTTTAGGGGTGGAGTGAGAGGTGAGGGCGGGTCTGCATCCCTAACCGAAACCCTGCTGCCTCCTTTGTCTGAGATTTCTGGGCCTTCTCCCACTCCCCACCTCTAGCTTTGATGGGATTTTGGTGGAACTCTACAGAATTCCCCTCGGGGGGCCTGATTATTGATCCTGACCTACCCTTGGACTTCTGGGCCTGCTGGCTTACCTGCCATAGTGGTGGGGTGTATAAAAGTCAACCCCTTGGCTTGGAGGCTCCCTCTCCTCCATGCCTGCTCCCTGGGCTCTTTCCAGTTTCTGTGCATTCTTTTTTTCGAGCAGCTTTGCCTTGGTGGGAGGGGTCTTTGGTAGGCTGACCAGACGGCCTGTTTAAAACAGCCTAGTCTTTAGGGGCAGGATGACTTTCATGAGTAGAAATTCTTTTCCTAGTCCCCAAAGAGGGAATTCAGCTTCCCAGTATAGGAGGTTGACACCTGATGCCCCATCCACTCACTGTGGCATTAGCCTGGGCCCAGCTGTAGATGATGGCTTAGTTCTCTAGAACTCTACAATTCTTTCCCCTCAACAGCTCAGTGTCCATTACATAGTCAGTGTGACTGAGGTCCAGAGGACTTAAGTATCTTGCTGGGGTGGAAATGGATGAAAAATGGAGCATCTGGGGGTAACTGGGGGGCTGCCATTGGTGGCCATTAAGTGTTGGGGATGGAGGGGATATGACTCTGAGACTGGGTAGCTATAAATGGCCACTACAGAGTTGGGGGCAAAAATAACATTTAATGAGTGCACATTAATCTATACATGAGGAGTATGTCTCAATTTCATAGATAAGGAAATTGGGACTCAGCAAGGTTAGGTGACTTGTCAAAGCCAGTGGCAGACTATCTGTGGATCTCACTTATGTAAGTTCTGCCCTACCTCAACCAGCTCTCCCTACCTCCTTGCCCTATTTTTTTTCTTTCTTTCTTTTTTAAAAAAAATTCTATAGCACTTATCTAACATTCAGACTGTGCTGCCCATTAAGGTTACCCTTTGGGGGGAGGGGGAGAGCTGGGATGGCTCAACGGGTTAAGTGCTCACTTTGAAGCCTGGAGGACTGAGGATCGAATCCTGAGGATCGAATCCCGGCCCTGGCCCATGTAGACCCATATGCTGAACTGGGGTGTGCTTCCCATGCAGGAGGCCCCCAGTTCGGCTCTCGCCCCTCGGTTTGGTCCGTGGCTCAAGGGGGTGTACCTCCCATGTGGGAGGTCCCCAGCCCAGTTCCTGCCCTGTGCAGCCCCCGCCCATCTGTGTGGAATGAAAACATGTTGAAAACTGGTGATGTACAACTATGGAGACTGCTCTGGGCTCTCCCCCTTCTCTCTGTCTCTCTCTGTCTCTGTCTCTCTCTGTCAAAATCAATAAAATAAATCTTAAAAAAAAAAGTGGGAGGGTGGAGCCGGGATGGCTCAGTGGGTTGAGCGCTCACTTTGCAGCACTGGGGACCCAGGATCCAATCCTGGCCCCGGCCCGTGTGGACCCATGTGCTGAGCTGGGAGTTCCCCCAGTTCAGTTTTCTCTCTGTCTCTGTATCTCTCTCTCTCTCTCCCCCCCCCCTGTCAAAAAAAAAAGGTTACCACTAGGGGTATGCCAGGATGGCTCAGTGGTTGAGCACTGCCTGACAATCCTGAGGTCTGGGGTTCGCTTCCTGGCCCTGGCCTGTGCAAACCCATATGCTGAACTGTGGCACAACTGGTAACTGATGGCTCAGTAGTGAAGGTTCTTGCCTCCCATGTAGGTGGCCCCCGCTTCAGTTCCTGCCCTGCTCTGCCCCACATCTACCTGTGGGGTATGAAACCATGCCATAACCAATGATGCACAACTATGGAAATTGCTCTGGGCACCCCCCCGCTTCTCTCTCCTCTGAAATAATAAAATAAATATTTTAAAAAATAAAAAGGGGGAAGCTGGGATGGCTCAGCAGATTAAGTGCTCGCTTTGCATCCCCAGGAACTGAGGATCGAATTCCGGTCCCAGACCATGCAGACCCATATGCTGAACTGGGGTGTGCTTCCCATGCGGGAGGCCTCCAGCACAGTTCCCGCCCTGTGAGACCCCCACCCACCTGTGTGGAAAGAAAACCATGTCAAAAACTGATGGTGTGCAACTATGAAGACTGCTCTGGCCTGCCCCCTGTCTCTGTCAAAAACAAAATAAATCTTAAAAAATAAGTAAATAAATAAAAAGGTTACCACTAGGCACAGGTGGCTACTGAGTCCTGCAATGTGAGTCTGAATGGACATGTGTTGGAATCATAAAGTCCTTACTGGATTTCCAAGGTTTGGTACAAAAAAATGTAAAAATACTAATTTTTAAAATAGATTTATTACATGTCAAAATGATAATATTTGGGTAAATTGGACTAAACAAAATATATTTCTAAAGTTAATTTCCTGTGGGTTTTTTTTTTATTACCATTTTAATATGGCTACCAGAAAATCTAACATTATATATGTGCCTTCCATTCTATTTCTATTGGGTGGTAGGTCATTTGTTTATTTCTTATTTCTTGTTTATTGTAAGTCCCCCTCCCCCACCATGCCTACTCTTGGAGGGCAGGAGTGGATGTATTTTTTTCACTGTCCTGTTTTGTTCATGGTCATATTCTAGGTTTTCAGAGCTTGGCACTGGTTTTTTATTATAAGTGTTCAATAAATATTTGTTTAATTGACTCCAACAATCTGACTGCAGGTCAGGAAGAGAGACCTAGGGAGGGGATCTTTCATCCCTGTAAGACTCCACCTTGCCTGTCTCCTACCACACCACAGGGCTCCACAAGGTGACCGGGTCAACCCCCAAGGAGCCCTTCTTGACACCCTGTCCCCACCTCGTGTAGGGAAATGGGTCTGGGGTCTGGCTGCAGGTGAGCCATGCTGGCTGAGGTACTCACTGGCCTTTGGGAAGCTGGGAGAGGGATGGCCCTGTCCCTGTGGAGGTGCAGGGACAGGGGGAGAGCCGCTGGGACCCTGGATGCTGGCCGGTAGCCCAGCCCCACCCAGCCCCTGAGAGGAGCCCCTATGTGCCCACCTTCTGGCAGCCGCGCACCTGGTGGCTAGCGTGAGAGCCTTCGGTCGTGGGTTGGGGGTGTGCATGTTGTTGTCTGCGGGTAGAGTGTGGGGGTGTGTCCGGCCTGGGCTCACACAAGGTCACTGTGTCAAAGGAGCGTCCGAACACTTTCTCTTTCCTCGCGATTCGATTGCGGCTCCGAAAGCCCCTTCCGTAGGGACTTCCCTCCGCGCCTGACTCACGCTGCCTCATGCGTGTGACTCAGGCCGGCGCCGCGCCAGCCCTCGCTCCCCCACTCCACCCCCTGGCCCTGCCACGGAGCCTGCCGCAGGGGCGGAGGGACAGGAGGCGGGGCACGCACGCCGGACCCGTGCCGGGCAGAGAAGTGGGGACCGTGGAGGCGAGATGGGAGACTCGGGGGCACAGTCTGGTGGAGAGCTGCGAGAATCTGAGCTCTGGGGGATGGATGACAAGTCAGAGAGCCGCTGTAGGGGAGACAGAGAGGGAGACAGGAAGACTGACAGAATGGGAGAGAGATAAAGTGGAGGACAGACACGGGGAAGACAGCCAAAGGCCTTCTCAGAGGCCAAGGCAGAGAGAAGGTGAGGATGTGACAAGTGACAGGAAGGGAGGAGAAAAGGGGAGACAGAAGGGTGGGTGCTGCCGACCCTGAGTCCTGCTGACACCATGGCAGCTGGGGCAACGAGCATGGCCTTTGAGCCTTGCCCTCCTTTTCAGCTCCACCTTACCAGTTCGGTGATAGCCGGCAAGTTGCTACATGTTTCTGGGCTTCAATCTTCTGATCTGCAAAATGGGAGGAGGTGGTGGTGGTGGAGAAGAATCCTGTCTCTCTGTGCTTGTTAATCTCCCTTCATCCAGCCCCTGACCCCCCACCCATCCTGTTCTGACCAGCGCTGTGGCTGGAAGGCTGACGGCTTGGCCTGTTGGCTTTCTGTTGGGCAGGACCTACTCACAGGATATCCTAGAGAGAGAAGTCGAGGCGCCCTGGCCCTGCGTTGGCCCCTGGGCTGGCTGTGCTGTCCCTCCATGACTGCCGCTGTAGCCACGCGAATGTGCCCCTTGCCCTTCCAGCCCTGGAGGCACGGCTTATGGCCATCGCTGGTCTCATTGACACACCACACCTCATTGATCCCCTTCACCCCGCCAGCACCCCTGTAAAGAGCCCCTCCGTTAAGGTTTCTGGAAGGCTCTGGGCAGGGTGAGCACAAAGGGAGGTGGCCCAGCGCTAGGCACCTGGTAAGTCACAGCTCTACTGATATAGCCAGCTCTCTCTTTCCAATGGTGGGGAGATGATAACCCTCCGCAGAGAGCGATGCGGCATTAAAAAGACCCAGCTACCTATTAGCCCTTTAAATCCTCACAGTGAGTCTGTGGAGCACTTGCGGGGGGCTATTTATTTAAATGAGAAACAGGAGGCTCCTGCATTTAAGAAGCAACATAATGGAATTAGAGCAATGGCACTGAGCTGTTCCCTATGGGTAATGGGCCAGGTCAGGGAGGGCGCGGCTGTGAATGACAATAATAATAGCAGTAAGATGTGTTCATACTTCCCAAGTTCCAGACACAGTTCTGATACACTCTTATTAACTCATTTAATCCTTACAACAACCCTATGAGGAGGCCACTTTCCTTACTGCCATTTTATAGTTGCCTTAACTGAGGCACAGAGAGGCTGAGTGATGTTCCCAAGGCCAGGCAGCAGAGCTGGGCTGGAAGGCAGTTAGTCTAGCTCTAGGCCAATCACTCTAAACCTCCCCTAGGGACTCCCCTTGCGTACCTTGGGGAGGGGCACGCAGGGTGAGCACATCTGCATTCTAGCCCTTGTAGAGCACATGGACAGAGCCTTGGAGGGGAAAGAGCTTTGGCGTGGGTTTCAGAAATAGCTAGCCATGCTGTAGCACCTGGTACAGAGTGGGGAAAGGAAGCCTCGGAATTTGGCAATGAAGGGAGTAAACAGGAGCTGATATGCCCACCTGTCAGCTAGGAGCATTGACTTTATTTTGAAGGTTATAGGAAGGCCTGGAAGGTTTTTTAGCAGGGGTGGGACAGGTTGGTGTTTAAGAAAAGATTGTTTTAAAATGCAAAGGACATACCAGTTTTCTCCTATCAAATGGCAAAGAGTTGTTTTTATTTTATTTTTTTTAAGATTTATTTATTGTTTTTTTGAGAGACATAGACAGAAAGACAGAGAGAAGGGGGAGGGCCCAGAGCAGTCTCCATAGTTGACAACATTAGTTTTCCATATAGTTTCACTCCACAGGTGGGCACGGGGCTGTGCAGGGCAGGAACTGGGCCGGGAGCCTCCCATATAGGTCCCGGCAAGAACTGAACTGGGGGCACACCCCAGTTCAGCATTTGGGTCCACATAGGCCGGAGCTGGGATTTGATCCCTGGTCTCTGGGGCTGCAAAGCGAGCGCTTACCCCGCTGAGCCATCCCAGCTTCCCCCAAAGAGTTTTAAAACGACCATTCTCAGTGCAGGCAGCGCTTCAGCACACTGAGTACGCTCACATGCAGCTGCCAGGGATGAGTTGGCTTGATGCATCCAGAAAACAGCTGAGCCGTGTGGTGTGTGAGGAGGGGTCAGCCCTTTGACCTGCTAAGCCCATTTCTAGGAATCTGACATAATTAGAAAAAGGGGTCAGAGACTGATGTTCAACAGGAGGGAACTGTGTAAGTAAATTAAGGTGAAGCATGTACAATGTTTTATAACAATTAATATAAGTTTTCAAAGAGTAAATGCCATTAGTAATGCTAAAGATTCCTAGGACTCTTAGAAGTAATAACTGAGTTCCGCATGGCTGCAAGGTGCAAGGTTAACACACCAAAAGCCATTATATTTCTATATGCTAGCAATGAACACTTGGAAACAACTTAAAAAGACAATACTACTTATAATACAATTACTCCAAAAAAAAAGGAAAAATAAAAAGAAATACTTGAGCATAACTCTTAGCAAAATATACACAGTGTGTCTACACTGAAAACTATCAAATGTTGATGAAAGAAGTCAAAGATCTAAATAAATGTACTGAACATAGTAAAGATGTCATTTCTCCCCAAACAGATTGAATTTGTTTCCTAGGGCTGCCGAGACAAAGTGCCACAAATCAGGTGGTTTAAAGCAACAGAAATTGTCTCCCAGTTCTGGAGGCTGGAAGTCTGAGATGCAGGTGATGGCAGGGCCATACTCCATGCAGCCTCCTGGGGTTTGCCCACTGTCCTAGGCATTCCTTGGCTTGTCACTGTAGCACTTCCACACCTGCCTCTGTGGTCACATGACATTTTCTCTGTGTGTCTGTATCTCTTTATAGGGACCTCAGTCATGCTGGATTAAGGACCCATCCCTATCCACTATGACTCAACTTAATTACTGTATTTTTGGGGAGACAAATTCAACCCATAAAACTGATTTAGCAATTTAACACAATTCCAATCAAGTTTCTGTAGAAATGTTTGTAGATATAGACAAACTGATTCTAAAATGTATATGGAAAGGCAAAGAAACTAGAATGGCTAAAATAATTTTGAAAAAAAGGAATAAAGTTGGAGGAATTTTGTTACCTGATTTTAGGAGTTACAAGACTTGCAACAGTAATAAAAATTAGTGGTGTCAGAAGAATAGAGGTATAGATCAATGCAACAGACCAGGGACTCCAGAAATACACCCATACAGGGAGGCCGGGATGGCTCAGCCATTGAGTGTTTGCCTTACAATCATGAGGTCCAGGGTTTGATTCCCAGCCCTGGCCTATGCAACCTCGTATGCTGAACTGCAGCTCAACTGATAACTGCTGGGATGGCTTGGTGGTGAAGGTTCTTGCCTCCCATGTGGGAGGCCCCCAGTTTGGTTCCCACCCCGTGTGGCCCCACAGCCACCTGTGTGAAATGAAACCAAGTCAAAACTAATGATGTACAACAATGGAGACTGTTCTGGGCCCTTCTCTCTCTCACCTCTCAAAATAATAAAATAAATGTTTAAAAAAAAAAGAGAGAGAGAGAAAGAAATAGACCCATACAAATATGGCCAGATGATTTGGACAAAGGTGCAAAAGCAATTCAATTAAGAAAGGACAGTCTTTTTAACATATGGTGCTGGAACAAGTGGACACCTATATGCAAGAACAATGAACCTTGTCTGAAACCTCATACATTATACTGAAATGAACTAAAAATGAATCATAGATCTAAACGTAAAACCAAAACTATAAAATGTCTAGAAGAAAACAGGAGAAAATCTCCATGACCTGGGGTTAGTCAAAGAGTTCTTAAATATGACACTAAAAGCATGCTTCATGAAAGGAAAAAAATTGGCAAATTAGAGTTTATTAAAAACAAAACCTGGGAAAGCTGGGACGGCTCAGCGGGTTAACCGCTCGCTTTGAAGCCCCTAGGACCGAGGATCGAATCCTGGCCCAGGACCACGCGGACCCACATGCTGAACTGGGGTGTGCCCCCAGTTCAATTCTTGCCGGGACCTATGTGGGAGGCTCCCGGCCCAGTTCCTGCCATGCGCAGCCCTGTGCCCACCTGTGGAGTGAAACTTTATGGAAAACTAATGCTATCTACTATGGAGACTGCTCTGGGCCCTCCCCCTTCTCTCTGTCTCTGTCTCTGTTTCTCTCTGTCAAAAATCAATAAAATAAATCTTTAAAAACAAAACCTTTTGCTCTGTGAAAGACAGTGTTAAGAGACTTAAAAGACATGTTTTAGGCTAAAAGAAAATATTTACAAATCACATATTTTACAAAAGACTTATTTCTAGAATACATAAAAAAAAAACACCCCCAAAAAACCTCTTGAAACTGAACAGTAAGAAAGAAAACCCAGCCAATTTTAAAATGAGCAAAAGAGTTTTTCAGACACTTCACTCAAAGAGTTACATAGATGGCAAATAAGCATGTGCAAAGATGCTCAACAACATTAGCCATTGGTTAAGTGTAAAAACTAAAACCACAATGACCAGCCATCCTATCTTAGATCTTTACCCTAGAAATGAAACTTATATTCACACAAACACCTGCACAAGAATGCTGACAGCAGTTCTATTCATAATCACCAAAACCTGGAAGCAACCCCAATTGGAAGAGTGGATAAATGAACTGTGGGGCATCCCCACCATGGAATACCACTCAGCAGTAAGAAGAAACCAAGTCTTGCTACACATAGCAACGTGGGTGAAGAAAGCCAGGCTCAAAGTGTACATGCTGCGTGGTTCAATTTATGACATTCTATGAATAGAAAAGACAAAGAATAGTGATGAGAACATTTTGGTGATTCCCAGGGCTGAGGCGTGGCGAAAGATGTGCTGGCTAGGGGATGGCAAGAGGAGATTTGGGGGGATGATGGCATTGTTCTGAATCCTGATTGTAGTGGTTAGACACACGTGCACATGTAAATTCATAGAACTGCATACCAAAAGAGGTTATTAGTGCTGTGTGATCATTTAAAAAAACAATTACATATATCCAGCTGGATAACTATATTATAAATCAAGTAGAGTACAGTGATCATGGGAGAATCTAGGTGGTAGATATGAGTAGTCACTGAACAATTTTTTTAGCTTGGCTGTCTGATAACTTTCATATTAAAATCATGGGGAAAATGATATATAGAATGATCCTTTTTTTTTTTTTTTTTTTTGACAGAGAGAGAGAGAGAGATGCAGAGACAGAGAGAGAACTGGACTAGGGGCACACCCCAGTTCAGCATATGGGTCCGCACGGGCCGGGGCCGGGATTCGATCCTCGGTCCCCAGCACTGCAAAGTGAGTGCTTAACCCACTGAGCCATCCCGGCTTCCCCCCTGTTTGTTTTTAAAATCTATCTAGCTGTCTATCTCATATATACGTAAGAAGGAGATTGAAGACACCATACCAAAATATTAATAATGGAGATCTTTATAAAGGGTAAAATTGTGGGTAATTAAATTGGTCTCTGTATATTTCTGTATTTTCTATAATGAACACATATTATTTTATTTAGGCAGAGTATAGGATATATTTTATTAATTTCAAATGTTGTTTTTCACTTATATATGCATTCCATGCTTGTGGTAAATTTCAAATGGTACAGAAATATGTAAATCTACAAGGGATGTCTCTTGTACTCACTCCTAACAACTGTTAACATTCTGTGTATACCCAAAGGGTAAATTTTAAATTAAATCTTGAATCTTTTTTTAAAAGATTTGTTTTTAGGGGATGCCAGCATAGCTCAACAAATTGAGTATTTGCCTTGCCAACTGCGAGGTCCAGGGACAGAATCCCAGCCCCGGCCTGTGCAAACCTACATGCTGAACCAGGGTGCACCTCCCAAGTGGAAGGCCCTCATTTTGGTTTCCAACCATGTGGCCCCACATCGACCTTTGTGAAATGAAACTATGTCACAACTAATGATGTACAACTATGGAGACTGCTCTGGGCCCTTCCCCCTTCTCTCTCTCACCTTCTCTCAAACAATAAAAATAAATCTTTTTTTTAAGATTTATTTTATTGTTTTGACAGAGAGAGAGAGACAGACGAATAGAGACTAGGGAGGGCCCAGAGCAGTCTCCATAGTTGTACATCATTAGTTTTGACATAGTGTCATTCCACACAGGTAGGTGGGGGGCCACACCACGTGGGAACCAAACTGGGGACTCCTGCATGGGAGGCAAGAACCTTCTTTGCTGCCATCCTGGCAGTTACCAGTTGTGCTGCAGTTCAGCACATGGGTTTGCATGGGCTGAGATTCGATCATTGGACCTTGTGGTTGCAAGGCAAGCACTCAACCTGCTGAGCTATCCCAGCATCCCCAAATCTTTGATTTTTTACTTACTTCATCTTTAAAAAAAACTAAGCACCTCAAACATATTCCATCTTTGTTTCCCATTATTATCACCTAACAATAACAATAAATTTTACAAGAAAGAAAATGGCTTTTACTTTTTAAGTTTGAGGCATAGAAGATGTAGTAAATTTTCCCGATTCCAAGAATTGAACCAGGAAAGAATTTAAAAGATATAACTATAAATATTTATTTAGACGTATAGAGGATGGGTGGGATTTACTTCTGTCACAGCCACCAACTTTCTGTGACCCCTCTCTGGGCCTTAGCTTTCTATGCTACATTATTTTATCATGAAGGATAAACAAACAAAAGTAATAATAAACACCTGCTACTGGACAGCAGCATGGAGGGTGTTGTCCCACATGCCTGGTCTCCCCGTCTTCCTGAGTACTAAACCTCTGTATTTTTAGCTGAGCACATGGTGACCCTCGAAATAGATTGTGTTTCCTTGTCTACCTTATGAGATGTGGCCAGTGGAAAATAAGCAAAATATTTTAAAGGGAAGGGGTGTTTTTTTTCTTCCCTCTGGTTATTCCTTTCTAATGGCAGGATTGTGGATATGATGGCTGGAGGACAAGCAGCTGTTTTAGACCACGAGAAAACCTTGGGAATGAAAGCTGCACACTGCACAGCAACCAGATAAAGAGCCTGGGTCCCTAGCACTGTGGTACACCATGCTAACCCTGGACTGCCTGCCTCTGGACTTCCTGAATGTGGGAGAGAAACACACTTTTGTCTAGTGTAATCCACTGGTATTTTGGGATTCTGTTATTTGCAACCTGTACAAGGCAGGAGAATCAATGAGGGGACTGTTTCAATAATTGAAGGGAGAGATGGTAAGGGCCTGAACCGTGGTGGGAAGTGGATTTTAGAGACATTTGTCTGGGACATGCCAAGTTCCTATGCCTGAGGGTTCATGGGGGCTGCTGAGTACACTGATCAGCAGAGGGTCTGAGCTGGAGAAAACATGCTCAGAGAGGTAGAGATGCCCACAGTCACACAGCTGGACTCTGGATGGAGTATAAATTAGTTTTCTATTAACGAGTAAGAGCTCATTCCAAAACTTAGCGAGTGGGAGTCAGGGGTCTGGAAGCAGCTTAGTGGGTGGTTCTAGCGTGGAGTCCATTACGACATTCAGTTAAGATGCTGACCAAGGGGAAGTTGGGATGGCTCAGCGGGTTAAGTGCTCGCTTTGCAGCCCTGAGACTGAGGATCAAATCCTGGCCCCACCCATGCGAACTCATATGCTAAACTGCAGTGTGCTTCCCAAGAGGGAGGTCCCCAGTTCGGTCCCCTCCACCTCCCCCGGGTTCAGCCCCTGACTCGAGAGGGTGTTCTTCCCATGTGGGAGTCCCCTGGGTTGGTTTCTGCCCTGAGTAGTCCCCGCCCACCTGTGTGGAACAAAACCAAGTTGAAAACTGATGACATACAACTATGGAGACTGCTCTGGGCCCTCCCCCTTCTCTCTGTTTTCTGTCCCTCTCTGTTTCTGTCAAAAACAATAAAATAAATCTTAGAGAGAAAAAAAAGATGCGGGTCAGGGTTGCAGTCATCTGAAAGCTGATAGTGGCTGGAGGAGCCGTTCCCGCAGTGGCTCACCCGCAGCTGCTGACTGCGTGGAGGGCCTGCCTGTGCCTGCTCCGTGCTGTGCATTTCACTTGAGTAGAGACTGATGCCGCTTTGGGGGGTGGAGGGGAGAGTGTAGCACAATGGTGCCCTCTGCTAAGTTCCAGCAGGGGCAATTGGGGTGATTAAGAGACATGCTGTCTACAAGGCATGTGGCCCACAGGAAGTGCTCACTAAATGTTAAGCTCCTAGTGGGTATAGGGTCATAGAGACCGAGGTTCAAGTCCCAGCTTTGTGACTTGGTAGTAGTGGTGCCTCAGGCATCCAATGGGGTGCTAATACCCATCTTATAGGGACTGTGTGAGGATTAGGAGAGAAAATGCACATAAAATGCCTCAGCTAGTGCCTGGCACATCCTAAATTAAGCTCTATGATGGGTACTTTCCTGCCTCAGAATTCTCCAGGGGCATCCCTTGCTGTAGCCAGCTCCAAGGCCCCTCAAACCTTCTCCCTCTAGCCTTGCCAGCTGAACTTCACTGCCCTTCTTCAGGGCCTGGCCTCTGCTTCCTGTACCTCCGTTTTCTCCACCTGACATGCAACCTCAGCCCCAGCCCCTTCCTCTGTCCTTCTCTCCCTGGAACCTTTGGGATCACCCAGATGGCCTCTGCTCTCCTCTGTGCCTGGCAGGACACACCTCCTGCCTTGTTCCTTGTGCCTGAGGTTGTGCTGGGCACAGCCTGGGTGGGGGTGGGTGGTGGGAACCACACTGGACCAATTTCAGTGGGGGGTGGCTAACTCAGCTGAGATGGACGGCCTCCGAGAGGGTTAAGCCGCTGACAGGGAGCAGGAGGGTAACCAGCAGAGCTGGGGAGCAGAGGGGGGCGGTGGGGAGGGTGCTGTTCTAGGCTGATGGGTGGAAGCTAGCCTGAGCTGAGAGGTGAATGGCATCTCCCACCCCTCCAGGATGTAAACCAGCAGCGGGCAGCAAGCAGATCTTTTTCATCTATGCACGATGGTTACGTTTAAATTTAATTGAGAGGAGGGTCATTTGAGGATTTGAGGAGTGGTAAAAATCTCTGCCTTTGCCCCAAATAGCTCCTCCACCAGCTTGTTCAAGGTGCCTGAAATCTTCCCAGTTAGAATCATATCTGACTTAAAAGCCAGTGTCTGCAGAAAGGCCCCCATTCAAATCTGCACCCAGCATGTTCTGTGGGTGGGAAACAGAGGAGCCCATTAGTCCCGATGAACTGAGCTGATAAACCATCTGTCATCCACAGCCCCAAGCCATGCTGTGAAACTGTGGTGTGTGTCACCTGATTTTGCTCCTCCCCAGGGTCACCTCCAATTCCCAAGTCACCTCATGGTGGTCCAGACTCCCCTCTGAGTAACTCCACCCCCAAAGTTGTGCAGAGCCTCTTGCCAGAACTTAGCCCTCTGAGCAGCATCCTCAGGGTGCTGCTGGGGCTTCCCCGGGGGCTGCACGTGAGGCAGCCTAAGCTCCCACCAGTGCTACATCCCTGTGCCCCACGCACTTCCCCAGTAGAAACGCAGGGTGGCTCCCTGAAGCCTCACCCGTGGAATGTAGGTGCAGCTGTGCTGGAGTGGAGTGAGAGGGTGTCATACAGCCATAGAACTGCGAGCTGGGAAGGACCCCGGTCAGCCAGTCAGTTCATGGTTTTGGATGAGGAATACCCCTCACTGAGCGCTTTCACTCCATCGCCCTGGTTAGGCCAGCTCTGTCACTCGTGAGGAAGCACTTGGCACCTGTTCTCACCACAGTAGGAGGGAGGGTGGTGTACCATACTGAGGCGAGACCCAGGATGCCTCAACCTGACACCTGCCTCAAATGGTTCAGCAGTGAGGAAATCTCTGCTGTTTTGTAACAAAGTGGCCAGAAGTGAAGTGGTTCCAGTTCTGGTGAATTAGTGGCTCAACAGTGTCATCAGGACTAAGGCTGTTTTCAACCTTCATCTCTGCCATTGTCAAGGGCCAGTCAAGCTTTTTTTTCTCATGGTCACAAGATGGCTGCTAGTCACCAAGCACCGTGTCTAGATATGGCAACATACAGTGAAAGAAGGACTTTCCTAGAAGCTGCCAACAAATCATCTTCATGTCTCAGTGGTTATAATATTGCTGTTCTTTCAAAATCCATTATTAGTACAATGTAGGAAGAAAATTAATGCTCCATGGGTCTCATTCATGTTTCTGTACATCTCTCAAGGAGGTTTGTATAGTCAACAGCCTTAGAAGATAACATTTTCCTCCAGATCAAAGAGATTATTTTAGGTCCCATTTGAAAAGATTCAGATTTTCTAAGCTTAGGGTTCTTCTGGTGACACAACTCACTGTAGTCACATGACATACCTCATTGCAAAGGAGGCTGGGAAATGAAGTCCTTAATGCATCTGAAATTTCCATTTCTATGGAAAAAGAGAGAATGGGTATTGGAGCACTTGGCAGTCTCTGTTACTCCAATAAAACTGGAGTTCTGGTAGGGAGTCAGGAGGAATGGCGTTGGGGAGGCAGCAATAGTGCCCCCACAGTAGGGCCTGATTTTACAGATGAGGAATTGAGTTCCAGAGAGGAAAGTGTCGAGGCCAGGTCTAGAACCACTGCTGGAGTTCCCAGGCTCCGCCTTCTCACATGTACCCGTGTGTGCTCATCTGGCCTGTAGCGTTAAACAGCACCTTCTCACTCAGAGCTCTACTCCCGTCTGCTTTCTGGACCACTCTTTGTGCTCCGGACTTGCATATCCAGATGCTCACCAGCACCCCCATTTGGGCGTCTTATAGGCCCCTTGGACATCACAAGTACAAAATGGAACTCGCGACATCACCCCCACACTTGCTTCTCTTCCATTCTAGCCAAATGTAGTAATTGTTCCAGCCCCCAGCTAGCAGTCTGGACACCTTTGACACCTTCCTCTCTCCTTCTACGTCCACTCTACCTGCATCCCACTGTGCCTGGATCATGGCTAGAGCCTCCTGCCACCTCCGTGAAGCCACCCAGGTTTGGCCTAGCCCTTCCCTACCATCAGAAAACAGAGGTGTGATCACGCTGTTCTTGTTCTTAAAACCACCGCTTTCGGGATGAAGACCAAATTCTTCTTATGGCGTGGTATAGACACTGGCTCCTCCCCCTTATCCACTCATTTTTTGAAATAGAACCTCCTATTTGTAGCTGGGTACAAGGCCATCAAAATGAAGACTTCATTTCCCATCTTCCCTTGTAGCTAGTTGGGCCCTGTGATTAAACCTGGCCAATTGGATGAAGGCAGGTGTTATGTTCTGACTTGGTGGGCAGGTGCAGCTTCCTTTGTCCCTTCGTCCTGCTGACAAGAATGTAGACATGATGACTGACACCCAAGCAGCCATCTTGGACCATGAGGAAGAAGCCAGTGCTGAGGCCAGCAGAGCGACAAGACAGCAAAGGCCTGGTCCCTGACACTCATGTACACACCTGCCTACCTGTGGGCTTGTTTTATGGGAACCAGAAACAAACTGTGATCTAGTCTAAGTCAGCTATTTTGGGTTTTCTCACAGTTCAACCAGATCGCCCTCCAATCACATGGCCTGTGCTGCTCTCTGGAGTCTCAGCTGTGGCCCTTCCCCTCGCTCACTCTGCTCTAGCGACAGTGCTGAGGGTGTTTCTCCTACACACCCGGCTCTGCCGTCCCTTCAGGGCCTTTGCATGTGCTCTCTCTCTTCCGGGAGCGCCCTCTTTTCCTGGCCACCTCCAGCTCACCCTTCAAGCCTCAACTGGGATGTCACTTACTCAGGGACACTTTCTTTGACAGCAGTGACACACCTACTGTATTCCATACCCAGAGCAGATCATTAAAAAAAAAATCCCTCCTCTATACATTATCTTCAATAATAATCATGACATGAATAGTAATAGTAGCCAATAAAAAATACAGTGAAATTTTTCTTTTATTGAATTTCATATATAATCATGGTAAAAAATAAAATAAAATATTATAGCACATACAAAAATAATGAACTAATGCTTTTTAATCACATTAATGTATTTTTTAATAATAGGGAAAATGTGTATACGTATACTTATCTTTGATCATCATTGACCAAAGAGTCTTTTAAAATTTTAATTTGGAAATGTTTTTTCTCACATAAAGCAATTGTTACACAAATAGTTAGGGAAAGCCTCAAGCATAGGAATAAACTTGGCAGAAATTCAGAAAAAAAACATTTCACAATAAATTCCAGAAATCGCAGTACTGTATATGTCTGTGTCTTTGGGATTCATTCTTTTTTTTTTATTGTTAAATTTAATGGGGTGACATTAATTGGTAACAATTAGGTAGTTTGCGGATGTACAAGTTTATATCACATCACCTATGCATCGCATTATGTGCCCACCTCCCAGAATCAGCTCCCCTTCCATCACCATATATCCAGTGTCCACTCCCATCTTCTCCCACAACTCCTCCCCTCTCCTCCCCCTGGGATTCATTCTATAACAGAATCTTTCAAATATCTTTCCAGTTGAAAAAAAAAATTTGTTTAAGATTTATTTTATTGTTTTTGACAGAGGCAGACAGAGACAGAGAGAGGCAGAGAGAAGGGGGGAGGGCCTAGAGCAGTATCCATAGTTGTATGTCATCAGTTTTCCACATGGTTTTGTTCCGCACAGGTGGATGGGAGCTGCACAGGGCAGGAACTGGGCTGGGGGCCTCCCCCATGGGAGGTATGCTCCCTCGAGCCAGGGGCCGAATTGGGGGCAAGAACTGAACTGGGAGCCCCTCAAATGGGAAGTACACCCCAGTTCCGCATATGGGTCTGCACAGACTGGGGCCAGGATTGGATACTCGGTTCCTGGGGTTAAAAAGCAAGCACTTAACCCCCTGAGTCATCCTGGCTTCCCCGAAAAATTTTAAAGATTTATTTTTATTGTTTTTGACAGAGAGAGAGATACAAAGACAGAGACAGAGAGAAGGGGGAGGGCCCAGAACAGTCTCCATAGTTGCGCATCATCGGTTTTTCCACATAGTTTCACTCCACAGGTGGGTTGGGCTGCACAGGGCAGGAACTGGGCTGGGGTCTTCACCCCTGTGAGAACTGAACTGGGGGCACTCCCCAGCTCAGCATATGGGTCCACACAGCTGGGGCCAGGATTCGATCCTCGGTCCCCGGGGCTGCAAAGTGAGCACTTAACCCACTGAGCCATCCTGGCTTCCCCTTTATTGTTTTGTTTTGCTTTTTTTAAGATTTATTTTATTGATTTTGACCGAGAGAGAGAGAGAGAGAGAGAGAGAGAGAGAGAGAGAGAGAGAGAGAGAGAGAGAGAAGGGGGAGGGCCCAGAGCAGTCTCCATAGTTGACAGCATTAGTTTTCCATATAGTTTCACTCCACAGGTGGGCACAGAGCTGCACAGGGCATTTTTTATTTTTATTTTTTTGCCTTTATTGTTTTTTTGACAGAGAGAGAGAGAAACAGATAGAGAGAGACAGAGAGAAAGGGAAGGGCCCAGAGCAGTCTCCATAGTTGACAGCATTAGTTTTCCATATAGTTTCACTCCACAGGTGGGTGCAGGGCTGTGCAGGGCAGGAACAAGGTCAGGGGCCTCCTGCATAGGGCCCGACAAGAACTGAACTGGGGGCACACCCCAGGTCAGCGTATGGGTCTGCCTGGGCTGGGGCTGGGATATGATCTTCAGGCTCTGGAGCTGCAAAGGGAGCGTTTAACCTGCTGAGCCATCCCAGCTTCCCCATGAAAAATTCTAAACAAGTAAAAATTCCACATGGCCACACTGAACTATGCTATCAGTGTTTATTTCAAACCCACTGTCTAAACAGAGGACAGTACAGCAAGGACGAGAGGCACACCCTCCCTCTGAAGTGAGCATGCACAATTTTGTGTTCACGTGACCTTGGGTAGCTGGGTCTCCATATGGGGAGTGGCCCCATGACTGGGAATTCTCTTAATTAACTTCCAACTAGAATACACTTCCTAAAGGATAAGTAATAAAAATGTGCTCATTTGAAACATACGTATACAGAGGGTGCAAAAAAAATGTATACACATTTTAAGAAAGGAAAAACTGCATTAAAATTATAATATTGCATTAAAATTGTAAAAATATATACTGATAACAGAAGATGAATACAAGTCACATTTGATTTCTGCAATTACAAGAGGTCCTCAAAGTGGTTACCATCAGTATCCAAACACTTCTGATTACAGTGAACTACTACTTGAGCAACATTGACTACTTGTATTGCTGTGAGTGCCATTTTAATTTACGTGCATCTGAAACTTATCACGAATGTGTACAATTGTTATACTCATGCCTCCATTGTCATTGTACTTCCACAACGTTCTCAAATTTCAAATAGTACTTTAAAATGGTCTTACACTCCTTAAACGACCACCGTGCTCCCACTATTTATTTTTGACTGTCCTGCCTGTCGCATGGTGATGCTAGCATTCACTTGATCAATGCTATCTTTTGAGTGAATGTCATACTACACATTGCTACCGTAATTCAATTCAACTTTGAAAAGTAATACATAGATAACATCTCTTAAAATGTGTATGGGGGATGCTGGGATAGCTCAACAGGTTGAGTGCTTGTCTTGCAACCACAAGGTCTGGGGATCAAATCCCAGCCCCAGACCAGGCAAACCCACATGCTGAACTGTAGTGTGAAACCAGTAACCATCAGGATGGTGGCAAAGGTTCTCGCCTCCCATGAGGGAGGCCCCAGTTCAGTTCCGCCCACTGCAGCCCCACATCTACCTGTGTAGAATGAAAATATATTAGAAAACTAATGATGCTCTTGGCCCTCTCCCTTCCTCTCTCTGTCTCCCACCTTCTCTCAAAAACAATAAAATCAATCTTTAAAAAGCGTGCATATATTTTTTTGGCACCCCTGGTATATTATTAAGTCAACAGTAACTGAAACAATTGCTGAGGTCTTAAATCAATAAAAGAATTTAGAGGGAGGATGTTGTTTAGAATAACTGGTACATAGAGCTAATAAAAAAGACTGAAATTTTAATAAGTTCTTTTTTTTTTTAAAGATTTTATTTTTATTGTTTTTGAGAGAGAGAGAGAAAGAGAGAGAGACAGAGAGACAGAGACAGAGAGAAGGGGGAGGGCCCAGAACAGTCTCCATAGTTGCACATCATCGGTTTTTCCACATAGTTTCATTCCACAGGTGGGCTTGGGGCTGCACAGGGCAGGAACTGGGCCGGGGCCTCACCCGGGTGAGAACCGAACTGGGGGCACTCCCCAGTTCAGCATATGGGTCCTCACAGGCTGGGGCCGGGATTCGATCCTCAGTTCCCGGGGCTGCAAAGTGAGCGCTTAACCTGCTGAGCCATCCTGGCTTCCCTAATAAGTTCTTATTGTTTAAAAAATGTGGGGGATGCTGGGATGGCTCAGCGGGTTAAGTGCTCACTTTGCAGCCCCGGGGACCGAGGATCGAATCCAGGCCCCAGCCTGTGCGGACCCACATGCTGAACTGGGGAGTGCCCCCAGTTCGGTTCTCACCCGGGTGAGGCCCCGGCCCAGTTCCTGCCCTGTGCAGCCCCACGCCCACCTGTGGAATGAAACTATGTGGAAAAACCGATGATGTGCAACCATGGAGACTGTTCTGGGCCCTCCCCTTCTCTCTGTCTCTGACTGTATCTCTCTCTCTCTCTGTCAAAAACAATAAATAAATCTTAAAAAAAAAAAATGTGTTACTCACAACACCCCTCTTGTTGCTGGCATCAGAATACATGCTTTGCCCCGTTCCCCGCCCCCAGCATCCAATCTGCTTGGTGCTGACTCCCTGCATTTCCCTTGGAGGCACTTACCTTGAATACAAGCGTGTTTCTAGCATACCTTTGTCATCTGTGCCCCACAGACTGTCTGCTCCATGCAGGCTGGCACAGGCCCATGGGACCTCCCACTAGTCCCGCAATACATACTTGTTTGGTGAGCGTAGGTGAGGAGCCTGGCGCAGAGCATGCACTCAGTACAGGTAGCTAGTGTGTTTATGGTCTGGAAAGTTATAAGCGCTGAAATGCCACCATGCTCAGCACCAGCAACATGCTACCTCTTCCTGAAGCCTTTGTCAGTCAAACCACATCTCCCTCTCCGTCTGTACTCAAGGGGTGAATGCCACCCCCCACCCCGGCCCCAGCAGTCATTCCTGGACAGCAGCAGTCAGATCTCATTCATCTCTGGGGTTCCTTGAACTCTAACAGAGGACCTGGCACAGGAGCCATTAAGTATTCATTCAGTAGTCAGAGTGTACTGAGCATCTACTACACACCAGGAATTTTCTTTCACGTGTGTGGCTTCTGATAGTTATAGCAACTCACCATGGCAGGTATGAAGACTCATGTTACAGATGAGGAAAGTGAGACTCCGAATGGTTGAATGACTTGCCCAAGAGTCCACAGCCATCCAGTGCAGAGCCAGCTTTATTCCAGGTCTGTGGGGCGCCAACGCCCCTGTTCTTTCCCTGACTATGGCTGTGGGGGAGTCGACTCCAATTCACAGTGGGACTGGGTTGGGGTGGGGACCCAGCTTCCTCAGACTGTAGGAGAGTTGGGGAGGCCTGGGATTGGATGGGTTTGGGGTGGGGTGGCAGGAGTGAGCTCCAGTGCTAGGGAGCTCCCACCACTGATGGCTGTGCGGCCTGGGCGAGGCTGAGGACCCTCGCGGGCGGTGGGGGATGGCCGGCGGTGGCTGTGCAGCCTGGGGGAGGCTGAGGACCCTCGCGGGCCGTGGGGGATGGCTGGCGATAGGAGCACTTGATAAAGATTACAAATATCAACTAAGGCTGGCCCAGAGCAGGGCGCAGGAGGTGCTCTGCCAATTGCTGTCTCCTACTAGTTCTCCTCCATGTTCTATTCCGTCTCCTCCCTTTTCAATCCAGGAGGAGCAAGCTTCATCCTCACGGGCCCTGCAGGGAGGGTGTGCTGCACTCCCCATGGACGCACCTCCAGTGTCCCAGGATAATGCTGGTGCCGTCCAGCCTCAAGGTCTCTCTGGACTGAGTGGTGGCTCCGTCCAGGCGGATGTCCCGGGGGCCGGATCATCACCCCCCACCCCTCTCCCCACCAACCTACTCTCCTGTGAACTAGGGTCCTGGTGCGGGCGTGGAGCTGAGTGGGGACTGTGACCGCTTGGAGAGACTGAGAAATGTGGCCGGAATAGGTCTGGGCTTGGGTGTCTCAAGCGGTTTTCTCGCGCCACCTCGTGGTCATGGCCGGCATTGTCATGCCTGTTCTGAAGGGATGCTGTGTTTGGGCCGCTTTGGACTCGGGTGGTGATGCCGCAATGAACCCCTAAGCCCTGTTCCTGTCTTTCAAAGGAAAATCAAGGCTCCGAAGGACTCCTGAAGCCTGCGGCGAGAGCAGAAAGCTGAGGAAGGAAGCACAAAGGGAAGTCCAGTCCAGGGAGGCAGGGATGAGAGGCGAGGACCATCCCTGGGGCTCAGGAGGAGAAAAACACCCCAGGGTTCACATGATGTCTCTACTGACCACGAGTTAAATCCAACACCTGTGTAGAGGCTCATCTGTGGCCCAGCGAGATCCCTGTCCTTGCGATGGGCTTAAGGCATCTTCTATCTTCTCCTGATCATTGAAGACAGACGGGGTGAGCTGGGGCCCAGCCCAGGCCTGGCATCTATCCAGGACCGGAACCCTGAGTGTGACCACAGAACTGAGACAAGCTCCCTGGGCCAGCCCTGCTCACCCATGGGGCCTCTGGCTCCGAGGCTGCTCAGATGTCAGGGCAGCGGTGTGGCCAAGCTTGGGGTTTCATAGGACTCCCCAACTGCCCTGAAACCCTCAACAGCAGTGTCTAGGGAGAGGGCAGTCCAGAATGACCCTCAGGAGAGGGTTTGGGTCCTGATTGGTTTGCAGGCTAATGTTCCAGCCCTGTGCGAGGTCCGGGGCTTGGCTGTCCAGCCCACCGCGATGGCGTGACGATCTGCCTCAGACTTTCTGTTTTTAGCATGTGTCTGTCCTCTTTTGCATCTGGCTTCTGAGACTTCATGCCTTCTAGGCACACTCCTCTCCATGCTTTATTTTCTTCATCTCCAAAAGACAAACTTTAAACAAGGCAGGATTTGCATATAAAAGAATGAAAAAGGTGGTCAGTATAGAAACTGGGTGGAAGCCCAAGCCCAGCCACAAAGGAGAAGGGCCAGTCTTGCTGTCAGATGAAGCTCCCAGTGGAGACCACCAAACAGAGCCGCTGATCACAGTCTGCCTCCAGCTTCCTGAGAGGGGAGAAGACCCTCTTCTGGAGAAGTCAGTGGGTAAGGCTGTGAATGAGTCCTGAAGACCTGAGGCTCCCTGCAGGTCTATGGCGAGGCATGTGTCTGGGTGCCCAGCAAGAATGTGTACAGGGAGCAGGAGCCTCTGGATTTCTGCTTCTCAGTTTCCAGTGACCACCTCTGGTTTGCAGGAGGAAGTCAAAGCATAAGGGTCCCCCCTGACTCAGGTGGCCAGGTATGAGGGGCAAGAGGAACCTTATCGGCAAATGACCAAGTGTAGGCTCGGTTCCTCCAATGGCAACTTTCTGGGAAGGGCTGGTGTGGGGACCCTGTCAAGCAGGGCAGGTCCCCACGTGTCTTCAGTTTCCCTCATACGTGAGGGGGGTTTGGCTGGCTATAGATGGTGGTGTGGAGAAGCACTTGTTTTCAGAATGCTGAAGTGATGGTTACGCTCTTCCTGTTTCTAATGTGGCCGTAGAGTGGTCTGAAGCCATTCTAGTGCCTGACCCTTCTTAGGAAAGTAGGATTTAGTTTTTCTTCTTTGGCTTATAGACTACGTATCTGTGTCCGAAATATCACGACCATGGTCTCTGTGAGGGTTGAATTTTATCCATTGTATTGGCACCTGATGTGCCATTTGAGTCTGGAAACTCAGATCCTTCAGTTCAGAGAAATGTTCTTGAAGTCTTGTTTTGTTTTTAATAGTTTTATTGAGATATAATTCACATGCCATATAATTCACCCATTCAAAGGTGTTTATTATTTCACAGAGTTGTGCAACCATCACCACAATCAATTTTAGAATGTTCTTATTACTCCTCAAAAGCAACCCCATTCATCTAGGCTATTGCCCCTCCTTAACTCCTCCATAGGCAGTCAGTAACCTACTTCTACAGATTTGTTTATGCTGGACACTTCATGTAAATGGGACCGAACAACATGTCTTCTTTTTTGTCTGGCTTCTTTCACTTGACATTATGTTTCCGAAGTTCATCTATGTTGTAGTATGTATCAGAATCCATTCTTTTTCATAGCCTAATATTATTCCATTATATGGATATGCCACAGTTTATTTATCCATTCATCAGTTGGTGGACATTTGGGTTGTTTCCATTTTTTGGCTATTATGATTGAATAATTTCTGTCCTTCTGTTTTCTGTTTTTTTCTGCTCTCTCCTTTGAACATCCTATAGTTTGGATATTGCCTTCCTGGAATGGATCCTCAATTTGATCAAGAGGAGAAAAAAACTGGAGAGGAACAGCAAGCAGAGGGAAAGGGTAGCCCACCCTCCGCCATTTGGTAAAGATGTGTGTTTACCATGAACGGACACAGGAGCCTTCCAGAGGCCTCCACAGGCTCAGGGACCCTGGCAGCACAAGGGACTGGGGGTGGAAGGAGCCACACCAGAAGGCAGCTTCTCTGTCAGGTACCAGGTCATGCAGAGACCCAAGAACTCTCCTGAAGAAAGCTCACACATGTCTAGGTTGACCAGATGTCCCATTTTAAAGATTTATTTTTATTGTTTTTGACAGACAGAGAGAGAGAGAGAGAGAGAGAGAGAGATACAGAGACAGAGACAGAGAGAAGGGGGAGGGCCCAGAGCAGTCTCCATAGTTGCACATTGGTTTTTCCACATAGTTTCATTCCACACAGGTGGGAGTGGGGCTGGGGTCTCACCCTGGTGAGAACTGAACTGGGGTCCTCACAGGCCGGAGCCAGAATTCGGTCCTTGGTCTCCGGGGCTGCAAAGTGAGCGTTTAACTGACTGAGCGATCCGCTTCCCCTGATTTTCCGATTTTGTGGCTTTAGCAATTCCAGGACCACAGGAAAGTTTCTCTTGACATCCTAGGCTGAGAACAGAGCTTCTCACTTTCCAACATATGTGCACATAAGTCCCTGGGATCTTGTCTTGAGATTCTGACTCCAAGTTCCCAGCTGAGGCTGAGGCTGCTAGTCCGTGGACCACACGTTGAGAGCAAAATTATAGATAATGTTGAGGAGAGAGCATTCTAGGGGGAGCAGATACTATTTTTCTTAGTCCCTGAAATAATAGTGGCTTAAACAAGATGGGATTTCTTTCTTTCAAATGTGAGTGAGGCAAGAGGCGAGGTATCAGGGCTGGTAAGCTATCTCCCCAAGCTTGAAGGGCGCAGGTTCCTTCTCTCCTGTTGATGCGTCACCCTTCACACGAAGCAAAGTGACTTGCTCAGGGCCACACAGCCGAGATACGGCAGGACTATTGTTTGGGTCAGGCTTTCTGGCTCTAAACTCCATGCTCTCTGCTTGAGCTTGTGTCATGGTGATAGGTGGCCACCTGGGATGTGCATCCAGTAAGAGAGTGCGGTGCTGAGGGGTGTGTGAGGAGGTAGGTTTTCCACCAGGAAACCAGGGCCAGGTGACCTCCAGAAATCCAGACAGTGCCCGCAAGGCCTGTGGTCAGATGGGGGTGGCTGAGTCCGTGGGACACAGTCGGGAGGGGGTGTCAGAGAAACTAGGATTACAGGCAGGGCTGGAAAGGGTGGCCTGCTGCTGCCATTCCCCCTGCTTTGCCTGGCCTCACTTTGTGAAAAGCATACAGGAAAGTAGAGAAAATGTTAGAACAAACACCTGTAACACTCCAACAATATTATTTTGTTTAAAATGTGTTGGGGGAAGCCGGGATGGCTCAGCGGGTTAAACACTCACTTTGTAGCCCTGGGGACTGAAGATTGAATCCTGGCCCCATATGGACCCATATGCTGAACTAGGGTGTGCCTCCCAAGCGGGAGGCCTCCAACCCAGTTCCCACCCTGTGCAGCCCCGCCCACCTGTGGGGAATGAAACCATGTCAAAAACTAATGTACAACTATGGAGACTGCTCTGGGCCCTCCTCCTTTTCTCAGTCTCTGTCAAAAACAATAAAATAAATATTAAAAAAATGTTTTGGATCATGTATATATTTTTCTTCTTTTTTTTTTTTTTAAGATTTATTTGGTTTGAGAGAAGCTGAGAGAGAGATGGGGGTGGTGTGTGTGTGTGTGTGAGTGCAGAACAGTCTCCATAGTTGTACATCATTAGTTGTACCATGTTTCATTCCACACAGGTGGATGTGGGGCCATGGGGGTTGGGAACCAAACTGGGGCCTCTTGCATATGGGAGGTGAGAACCTTCGCTGCTGAGTCATCTCAGTGGTTACCAGTTCTGTTAAAGGTCAGCATATGGGGTTTGCACAGGCCGGGGCTAGGAATTGAACCCCAGACCTAGCCGCTGAACTATCCCAGCATCCCATGAAATGGAATAGCCAGCTTTCTTCTGAATAATTGTCTTGTGTTTATGTTTTGGATCCTGGGATGTTATAACTTCGCTTTTTGCCCTGGCCACCAGAACACTTAGAGCCCAATCTGAAGACTCCTGTAGTAACAGGGTACAAAATTAAGGCCATGCTGTGGATGCTAAAGTTATTCTTGGTTTTACTTTTATCTTTCCTTTTTTTTTTTTTTTTTAAAGATTTTATCTTATTGTTTTGACAGACAGAGAGAGACAAAGACAGAGAGAAGGGAGAGGGCCCAGAGCAGTCTCCGTTGTTGTACATCATTAGTTGTCCACATGGTTTTGTTCCACACAGGTGGGTGGGGGCCGTGCAGGATGGGAACTGATCTGGGGGCCTTCAGCATGGGAGGCACACCCCCTCAAGTCAGGGGTGGAACTGGGGGGCCAGAACCAAACTGGGGTCTCCCACATGGGAAGCACACCCCAGTTCAGCACATAGGTCCACATGGGCTGGGGCTGGGATTCAGTCCTTGGTCCCTGGGGCTGCAAAGCGAGCACTTAACCCACTGAGCCCTCCCGGGTTCTCATCTTGGTCTTATTTTCACTTTACCCCAATTTCACCTATTGTCTGACTTTATAAATCTTGTTTTGTATGCATTGTTTGGATTACTTAAAATCCATTTGGGATGAGATGGGATAAAATGAGTACTAGTCCCCTCACTGCTAGTCCTGTCTTGGAGGTAGAGTCAGGCAGGGACTTGGATTGGGGCTGGAGTGGAGAGTGAGTGATGAATGGGGACAGAGCCTCAAGGAGGGAGGGGACAGTCATCATGTAGCAGTGGGGACTGTTTCCAAAACACCTGGACCTGAAAGGTGTCACATTTTTGTATTTTTCTTTTTTTAACGATTTATTATTTTTGACACAGAGAGAGAGATACAGAGACAGAGAGAAGGGGGAGGGCCCAGAACAATCTCCATAGTTGCACATCATCGGTTTTTCCACATAGTTTTATTCCACAGGCGGGCATGGGGTTGCACAGGGCAGGAACTGAGCCGGGGTCTCTCCCTGGTGAGAACTGAACTGGGGGCACTCCCCAGTTCAGCATATGGGTCCGCACAGGCCCGGGCCGGGATTCGATCCTCGGTCCCTGGGGCTGCAAAGTGAGCGCCCAACCCACTGAGCCATCCTGGCTTCCCCATATTTTTGTATTTTTCAAAATAGTTTAAAATCAGCGTGGAGCCACTACCTACCTGGCTGGCAGGACAATCAGTAGCAACTGCTAATGTCTCTCTCTCCCAGTGACATTGGCTCCTGTGAGAATCTGGGATTTCTCTGGTCCCAGGGAAATGGGGGAGGGGCCTGGTCCTTGTCCTTTTCCCTGACACTGTGGGGCTGGGTTCTTGCCCACCCAACAGGCACTGATCCTCCAACAGGCCCCTCACAGGCCTGGCCTTGAGGACAGAGCCCGGGGCTGCTGCTCACAGTGCCCTTGCCTGTCGTGTCCTTGAGCTTCGTAACACACAGACCTTTGTTCTGGACTGTCTCTTCAACGAAGTTTGTATATGGCACAGTCTTGGAAAACAGAGATGGTGTCTTTTTCCAGAGCAGAGGGCAGGTTTGTCTACTGTCCCATATAATCATGTTTTTCCAGGACAAAGGTTGGGCAGATTTCCTTGTAGTTCCTTGTAAAAGATTTGAGCTCCCTAAGCTTGGAGCACCTCAGCTGTGATACAGACCCATTGTGTGCTGGGCACCCCCTAGACTGCTTTGCATCACCCCCATTGGACTTCGGAAGCAGGTGAAAAAATGCAAACACGAACCTCATGCTGCTTGAGGTGCTTTGAGTGAGTCCTCTGTTTTTGACCCAGGAGTTGCGTGTCTCCTGCCAACGTCCATGAAACTACGGCCGGTCTGTTTGCTAGCAAGTCGGGCAACACCTCAGACTCTTCACAGCCTTTTCCAGGGTCCTAATTAGTACTGTCTGCAGTGGCCCTTTGACATGAAATGCAGATAACATAAAAATTAGCATCTTAACCATTTCTACCATCTTTTGATCACACTCCTTACGTTTGGAGAGACCTGCCTGTCCAAGGAAGAAGGCAAAACTTGCTTTCATCGTCTCCCTCCCAACTAGAGCACAGGCTGTGACCAGGCTCCATGGATTAGACCCTCATGAGAGGCTGCTAATAGCAGGAGACGGTGGGTGGGCAGAGGCGGGCACCGGCTGCCCCTTTTCTGGTGAGGACAGTGGTGAGCTGGGCTCTGGCCCTCAGACATGCGGTTGTGCGTACTGAGGTCCTGATGCTCAGGTCCAGGGTCAGCGGAGTAGTGACCTTGAACACCTGAGCCAACGTGGGCTCTCTGGCCCTTCTAAGTTTTTGCAGTTGCCCGCACTTCCTTCATCCTTTCATCTCCCCCATGTGGCAACAAGGCTTCCTAGTCTGGATTTTGTAGTTGTTTGTGACTTCTCTCTTTTTCCCTTGGCCAGCCTTTCACAGAACCAACTTTTGACCTTATTGACTCTCTTTCTTGTATGTTGTTTTCTATCTATTAATTTCTGCTCTTATCTTTGTCATTCCCTAACTGCCACATTTTTTTTTTAAGATTTATTTATTGTTTTTGACAGAGATACAGAGACAAAGACAGAGAGAAGGGGGAGGGCCCAGAGCAGTCTCCATAGTTGCACATCATTGGTTTTTCCACAGTTTCATTCCACAGGTGGGCGGGGCTGCACAGGGCAGGAACTGGGCTGGGGTCTCACCTGGTAAGAACTGAACTGGGGGCACTCCGCAGTTCAGCACACGGGCCGGGGCTGGGATTCGATCCTCAGTCCCCAGGGCTGCAAAGCGAGCGCTTAACCCACTGAGCCATCCCAGCTTCCCCTTTTTTATTTATTTATTTATTTATTTATGCAGCTGTTCTGTCTCTAACTTGGACAGCAAGTATGTTAATTTTCAGCCATTCTTTTTAAAGCTTTTAAAGATTTATTTTTATTGTTTTTGACAGAGAGAGAGAGAGAGACAGAGAGACAGAGAGACAGAGAGACAGAGACAGAGAGAGAGAGAAAGGGGAGAGCCCAGAGCAGTCTCCATAGTTGACAGCATTAGTTTTCCATATAGTTTCACTCCACAGGTGGGCACAGGGCTGCGCAGGGCAGGAACTGGGCCAGGAGCCTCTGCATAGGCCCCAGCAAGAACTGAACTGGGGGCACACCCCAGTGCAGCACATGGGTCCACATGGGCCAGGCCTGGGATTTGGGATTGCAAAGTGAGTGTTTAACCCGCTGAGCCATCCCAGCTTCCCCTGATGTATTTTCATTAAAACTTTATTTTAAAATATTTTAAAATTACTTTTAGTTATTTGACATGAGTTATTCTGGAGTATTTTAAAAAAACGTTTTAGGGAAAGCCGGGATGGCTCAGCGGGCTGAG
>PVKE010001440.1:0-100283 GCA_004027555.1 Craseonycteris thonglongyai
TGCCTCTCCATTTCCACTTTCCTGGGCTCCCTGTGTACTCTTCATGTTTACTTCTGTTTCGCTCCCGTGCCCTACCCCTGGCATTGCATGTAAAGAAGAAAATGTTTAAAGAAGAAAAAAGCAAACCTCAGAACTGTGGCCCTAGCTGGTGCTGCTCTTGCCCTTGGCCCACAGCTGGAGTCCATTCAACTCTTGCGTTTTACAAAATAGGAACCAGGAAATGTTTAATGTGCCTGATTTAATGCTTTTAATAATTGGAGCAAATGAAAGGTGGCTCAGCCATCGGGGGAGCACTATTGCAGGCCAGCTGTGGGACACTGGAGAGGTAAGCTTGGCAAGCCTCTCGAGAGTCCACATTATGACACCGGGCTATAACATCACACCCTCGAATTACAACCGCTTTTATATGGCCTGTCTCTGATGTCAAAAATCCGTGTACTATGTAAAAATTCAGAAGGGCTCTAGTCACTACACAGATTACCTTGTCTAATCATCAGCTGCTAATAGCCTAAGATTTATCGTTACTTTTTCTTTTGCTACTTTTTTTCCCTCAAGCCTACGGAGCCAGCTTTGCTATTCTGGTGGGTGAAAGTCGACCAACTACTGGAGGAACAAAGAGAAAAAGCAAACCTAGTGTTCCACTGGGGTGCTTTCAGGCCTCCCATGACAGCTAAAGCGCTCTTCAGCGGCTGAAAGGACCCCGTGAATATGGCTACCCCATTCTTCTGAGTCATTCTGATTTACATTTTCAGCCACTTTGGTGGACTTGCCCTTTATCAAAAGCAGATAGTTCCCAGCCACAGTTGTGCCTCCGTGAAACAAGCCATTTTACTGTGCTAATGTTTTCCTATCACATCTCACCCATAACAGGGGCGAATGTTTCTCTCTAGCAGTCTAGACAGGTGCTGGTGTTTCATCTCCATTTGAATGCTTGACCTCCTAACATGAGAGAGAGAGAGTGTGTGTGTGTGTGTGTGTGTGTGTGTGTGTGTTCCTGAGATTTAAAAGAATAGTATTTTACAAAAGGTGTAGCTTTTATAAGAGTTCAGAAAAGAAAGGATATAGGAGTGTTTGGTTTTTCCTTTTTTCCTCTCACTATAATATAAGAATCTATTTTGGAGGGGAAAAAAAGAAACTAGGAGGGTTGTGAAGCATGATTTTTATAACTAGTTTCAATTTTATCTACTAACTTACTTTTTAAATCAATACTTATCAACAATCTTTTTATGTATGCAATGCTTTCAGAAGGAAGTTTTGAGTAGCCAGTGAAACTCACGACTTGGATATATGGTCTAAAAGTCAAAACAAAAGCAAAAGCAGAAAAAAACAAAAAAGAAAAAAAGAAAAAAAAAGAAAAAGAATGCAAATGAAAAGGATTTTCTATTATATTTTAGACAAACATATCATTTTTAAGTATTTTAAATACTGAATTCATAGTTGTTTTGTTTTGTTTTTGAATCCCAGCGGTAACAGCTGAATGATTCAATCAAACTGGCTTCCTGAGAAATGTTTAAGATGTAGTTAAACAAGAAGTTCACATTCTTACCTCTATTTTGAAATGCAAAATAATTTTTTCATAACTTCTACCTAGGACTATCCATGTGTCCCCCTAAAAAAGGAAAAAGAATTCTCTGAAATGTTTATTTGCTTGGGTTTTTAAATATTTTTATATTTTATTCTTCTTTTTTTTTTTTTTTTTGCTTTAAGTAAACAAAAACATGTCTTTCTTTACTGTAGGCACAGCACTTAATGAAATGGATTTTAAAAATCCACTGGTAATACCAGAATGCCCAGGGAGAGGGTTGTCACTAAAATTATGGTTTACTTTAGTGCTTTTCCATCTCTTGATTGAAATATTTTGCTGTTAAACCAAAAGCCTCTGCAGTTCAGAACTTGCCTGAGTTTTCTCAATTCAGCAACTTGACAGTTGGACTGATGTGCATTATATATAGCTCAATTATGTCTGTTTTTTATGCTAAGCAGGCAAACCAACCACACACACATTTGCAAAGGGGCCTCAACATATAATTAGAATAAACTGTATTCTGGTGACACTCGGGGCCTTTAGCTCTGCGCGTGAGCAGTGTGGAAATACAGTCAATGGAAGATGCCAGCTACTTCCCAGAGCTTCTTGACACCCCAAAGCAGAAAGGCTCATTGGTCAGATCCAACCCTCAGCTTCTCAATATTAAGTACTTCCCTCGAAGGCCCAGCCTTCTCCAGATCATGGAATAATCAGTCTTCCTTCTTGCCTACACTTGTTGACAACCTGGGAAAACATTTTTTTCCCCCTCCACTCTTCTTTCCCACGAAATTGCTGGGTCCTCCAGGCATATTTTCACATGTCCGTTGTAATGACCTTCAGAGCACCCACCCCAGGAGCGAGGGGCTCAGTAGCACCCTATCTCCTCACTCACCCATGGTGCGTTTGTCGTCAGGATCTGCCTCTGAGATCATGGCCGGCCTATCTGAAAATGTCTACAGCACCGCCCCCTGCCTTATGTGACAGGAGTCAACCAGTTAGACAGGTGTCGCTCCTCATGTTCCTACCAGGAACTAAGTTGTAGCATCTACATCTTCATTGTTTCCCAGTGTAGGCCAGGACAGGTAGAGTGACAATTCCAGCCACAGGTGAATACTCATTTTAAATCCAGGTGTTGGGTCAAACGTCTTCCTTTTCCACTCCCACTCATCCCTCTCCTACCTGTGTGTCCGTGTATCCAAACCACAGTCTGAACAGGGCCTGTGAGAGACAGCAGCATGCGTTGTTATAAGGAGGGTGACTTGCTCGCAGCCAATGTTCTTTGGAGCCTATCGGTCAATGAAATCAAATTCAACGCGCGTTCTGAATAGAGGAGGTATTAATGGTGGATGTCAGGTGGTGGTTGCCTGTAATCGAAGTAAATTTTAGGGTGTTAGTTGAGTTTCTCATTAAAATCTTAACCAGCGTCAGTAAAAAAACCAGCCTTAGGCTGGGGGGAGGGGGTGTGTGGGGGTTAAACATCAGTAACTGTTATAAAACTAGCCATCCATTTAAGACAGAATGTGCTTCTTTCTGGTTAATAGAAACCACCTAAGAAAATATATATGTGTGTATGTATGTATACAGTGGAATTCAAGGACCAAAGCAAAATTTGAACAGGAATCTATTAATTTAGAATTTTATAAGATATTTATTAATAAATGTTATTTTTAAACATTCCATTTGAACAGTATTCTTCCGTAGGATCTACTCGTTTTTAAAGTATTAGTTCATAATAAACTACTCTACTTGTGTGTATCTTCATTTTTCAGGGTTTTAAATGGCTGTTTCCATCATGTGGTGGAAATGTTTGCTTAGATCTCTGTGCATAGAAATTTCGAGGATTTTTATTACTCTGTGAGTTACTTTTTGTGTTTTTAACAGTTTTTTAAAAAATTGTTTGTTTGTTTGTTTTTTTATGTTTAAAGTAAGCTCTTTCCTTTAGGAAGCAGAGTTTAGCTAAAGGGAATCAGTAACTATAACTGGAACAGCTTTCTTGTAAAAGTGTAAACACAACTTCATCTCTGCTTCTGTCTGCCCTGCCCCATTTTCCTCGAATGCCTTGCACTATTCAGTTCCCTTTACTCTTTTTGTCCCTTCTCAAACAATGTGCAGTAGTGGCTTTAAGCCCTTCAAGCTTCGTTCTGCAGTAGCTCTGAGAAGGAAAGGGAAACCCATTTAAATTTGAATCAAACCGTGCCTATGCGAACAGTAGCAATGTAGAACCTCTCTTCTGCTCAAAATAATTTATATTTTAAAATTGCACTTTAGCTTTTTTTAATCCCTTTCTCTTGGCCTCTTTTCAACCTCCTCCCTGTCCTCAAACTTCCCTCTCCAACACCCCACCCTTCCTCCGAGGCTCTGAGCTGCATCATTGAAAATGTGTTACAGAATATTTGCACCAGGTACATTTTGCGTGCATTCATTAGTAGCATAGTGCAGACCTGTTTCTCCCATCAGCCCTAGACAAAGCCTGCTACAAGAATGCCAAGGAGAAGAGCCAGTTTATACTCTTTATCCCTTTATCCATAGCATGTTTTTTGAAAATGTTATTATTATGCAACCGATGTGAGGCAGCAACTAAGCTACACTTAAGAATTTTCTGTCTCATCCTCCTAACCAAAGTGTCCTGAATGAGCCAGGAGACTTCCTCTTTGTGCCTCATGTGCACGTGTGGTCCCAGCCATGATCTCCCTGAGGCTGCTGAAGTCACAGTGGCCCTGTCTACTTCATTGCTAGGTCTCACAAATACAACGTTGCCTTGAAACATAATTACGGACAGCACCTGTATTTTACAATTATAATCGAAGGAAGGACAAGAAGACACGCAAGCAATAAATATACAAGTATAATCCAATACCAAAACAAAGAAATGAACAGAAAAAAACCCCACAAAAAAAACCTCTAGCTCATCATGATGTTGTGAAAATGAAAAAGTGTATGTCCATTCAAAATATTTTACTATTTCTTGTGGAGTTTTTCAGTGATGTAATGCTTATAGCCAAATTGCTTAAAGAGTGTTTATATATTTTTTTCCTTATAAATTGTCTATTTTTAAAATTAAAAAGAAAAAGACTATTTAATCACAAGTCAAAGAAAGGGGGTAACGCCAAATTGCCAGCATTTGTTAAAAGATTAATATTCTTAAGTAGCACTCTGATACCTTTCCAAACTTATCATCAGAGGGGAATCAATAATTATCAGCTATTACATTTAGACCAACTTACATTATCTAGCTCATTAGAAGTCAGAATTTAGAAAGCTCCTCTTCAGCCATTTAAGACTTTTTTCTTTTTTACATTGAGTTTTATATTATAGAACTTTATAGTTGTTGTTGTTTTTTAAACAGAATCATGTTAGCCTCAGGACTGAGAATGTGGAATCTGAATAAAGTAGCTTTAAATACATCATTAAAATCTTATGCACAACAAGCGCACTAGACTCCATAGTTTGCTTCTTCAGAATACCAATGCTATAGACACTCCCGGAGGCAATGAAAGGTATCAGCGTGCTAAAGTGGAGGAGGTTTCAGACCAAGGACCCTTCCCAACCAGCCAGCCAGTTAAAGAGAAACCCTACTTAACCCTCTTTCCTGCTACCCTCTGCTAAATCACAGCTGCCTCAGAGAGAGAGGAGTTCTGCCTTTGAGGTTTGTCTTTGAGAAAAGATACATTTCAAATGTTCTCCCTGAAGAGGACATGGGGTTTGAGATCTTCTGCAAAGGCCCAGAAAAAATGACTCCATTCAAACCCAATAATCCAGGACAATTGGAATATAAACACTGTCCAAAAATAGAACTAAAGAAAGAAAAAAAAAAAAGTTTAGCATTGTACAAAGTGTTAACTAAGGAAGTCCCCAAAAAAGGTGCTGTCACTTTAAGTTCTAGACTGGGGGGGTTGTTTGTAATTGTAAACAGCAAAGCATTTGTGTTTGTTTGTCTGTTTGTAAAGCAACCACCTTCCTTACTGGAAGGAGAAAAAAAAATGGGGGTACATACCTGTAAATATTTGCTGCAGCATTTAATATGTTTAATTTTATGTTAAGCTTTTTGTTGCATCGTGAACACATTATTGTTACCAATGGACAATGAGTTCATTAAGACTGTTCAACTAGGTCAGATTTTTACATCTCTTTCTAGGAAGAAGAGACAAGATTTTGTGCATTTGTACAAATGTTAATATCACTGCAATTCCAATATAATAAAGCACTCAAATGCAAATAATATACGTAACTGTTGTATGCTGAAATTTGGGTTTGGGGATAATGACATCTATTTTACACACGGTCTCATTCATGTCTTGTAAGCCAAGACTTACTCTTTCAGAGTCACCATCATGTAGACAAAAGGAGATAAGACTTTCTCCTTCCCACACCATCACTATACTTCCACTGCGTCTTCCATCCAACTTCCCAACGAGTCTAGCACATTCACAGTGGATTGGTCACATAACTAAACTTCACTTTGGGGTTAGTAGATTTTAACAGTCAAGAAATACAGCTATTATAGCATAAATTCTTATTCAAGTTGTATCTAGGAATGGAGAATCACATGTTGGCTACTCAGGCAATTATATGCTGGAGTTCTCTGACCTCCAGAGAAATCCTCAGGATGGTCTTAGTCCCCTTGTGCATGTATGTTTCTACATTACCTCCCTCCCTCCCTCCCCTCCTCTTTTTTATTCTTATATAAAGATTTCAGTCACTTTCCACTTTCTCTTACAGTCACTATCTGTTCTATCAGCATGGCCAGAAGAATCCAACCATCATTTGTCACCAATTTTACTATTAAAATTCCATCCAAAATATCAGCATCTCTCACCTGGATTATTGCAGTATTCTCCTAACTGGCAGCCAGAGGTGGCCTTTGAAAATGGAGGCTAGACCCAGTCCCTCCACCGCTCACAACTCTATAAGAACTTCCTTCATTCAGACCAAAAGCCAAATTCTTTATCACCAAGTTCTATAAAGGCCCTACTTGACTGCCCTCCCCTACAACGGTGTTAACTCCCTAAGCTTATCTCCTAGCATTTTTCGTTCCCCTCACACTTCTCCAGCTCCATTAGTTCTTCGAGGCTCCTCTAACATCCCTCATGCCATCCACCTGAGGGCCTTTTCACATGCTGTTCATACCTCTATGAAGAATATATCCCCCCTCCCCAACCCCCAAAATGTTGGCATAGCTCATCTGTCTGCCTCTCAGTGAAATCTTTCCTGTATTAAATTGTATCACCCTCACTCTTCATTCTCATCTGCTTTGGCCAGACTATGTGTTCTGCAGCATTTCCCATCATCTAACAAAATTTATATTTAGTTGTTAACTTTCATGGTCTGTCTTTCCCAAGTAGACTGTAAGCTCCATGAGAGCAAGGGCATTTTCTATTTTGTTCACCCTTGTGACCCAAGAACCACCACAGCGGATAAACAATCAGCACACAATAAACACTTGTGGAACGGATGATCTGTCATTTCCTTTCCGTTTTCTTCTTTGTTCTCAACACGCCCCCCTGGTCCTGTGTCCATAGCAGTTATGTTTTAATGCCAAGTCCCAGACTATGTCATCTGACACATAGCCTGACAGTGAGACAGGATATTTGAAATTGGGACAGAAACAACAATTTGGGGTGGAGGCAGGAAATGATTGCTGTTCTAATGGCAACCCCATCTGTTGCTGTCACATTCAGACCACTCAGTACACTCATAGTTCCCAAGAGAATCCTTCTCATGCCCGTCCCACACTCATCGGCAATTTCAAAGCCATTACCATTGGCTAAAAATGTTGTTATGATCTCACGTTTATAGTTTGAAGATAGACAACTCTAACCTTCATCCTATCTTCACCTGCGTGTCTCTGGATCTTCACAATGTCCCGCTTTTGTGGTTGATTTCTATTTGGCTACTGGATCACATTTTGATTTTGCATTACATATTTTCTTATCCAATAAAAGCAGGGTTTTTGTTTGTTGGTTTGTGTTTTTGTGTGTGTGTGGTTTTTTTTTAATCATCAAGACAACCTACCTAAGTATCTTCATTATGAGATCATAAAATTCTGGGAAATGATGACCCTCCTCCCACTTTTTAAAAATAATTGAAGAGAAGACACTGTGTGATACCTGTCCCCATGGCAGTAATGCTGAGTTTATCAAGACAAGCACAAAAATTGGGTCTCATAAGAGAAAAAATATTGATTTTTAAACATATAAAGGGAGAGTCTGGGTTTCAACTAACATACTTCATTGTTTAAAGAGTCAGGTAGAAATATCTGTTCCCTAAGGTGATTTTAATTGGTGGGGAATATTGAAATATTCATTTATATGAGACTATCTTCCAAGCAGACCCTGCTTCACCACCAGCTGGCCACCTAGAAAAGATCTCACATGGACACAGTCAACAGTTTAGTGATTACCTGAGGGTAAGGGGGAGGGGGTGGGAGAGGAGGGGAGTTGAGGGAGTAGGGAGGGAACATCCAATATACAGTGACGGAAAGAGAGCTGACTGTGAGTGGTGAGCATTGCATGGACAATGTAGCATAGAATTGTACATCTGGAACCTATGTAATTTTTGTCAACCAATGTCACCCCAATAAATTTAAGAATTAAAAAGAAAAGAAAAGATCTCACAGGATCCGGGCAATTCCTCCCATCGTGTGGCTTCTCTCCATTTAAGTTTCAAGAAAATATTCCGCTCCTGGGTCATTTCATTTTATTCTTGTTAACTTAGAGTGTCAGATTGCAAAACACTTAATAATCAAATAGAGTGGCTCTTCTGCGTCCTATAGTGCATTCAGCTCTTTCAGCTAATGGATACATTTCCACTCCCCTTCCAAGTGTTCACTTATCATAAGAAGCTTTTGAATCCATTTCGGTATGCACACGGCCAAATCACGCAATTAACCCCAGCCTGCTTCCCCAACCAGGGGCAGTGCAGCCTCAGGTCAGGACTCGGGGACCCGTATGTTCAGGAGTTGATGATATTCGCTGAGGGAGATGTACTTAAGCAAAGTGCCCTGGGCTTCAATCGCTGTCTGTACTACACAGGGAAAGCCACCGTCTTAATACCTGCAGTCCTCTTATCAAGGTAATCAAATTTTTAATATCGAAATATGTATTAAACTGATGTCACTTTGTACAGGCCAAGCCCCCCACCCCCCCAGTCTGTTCTGCAGGCCACACAATGGCATGTTATGAAAACTACCCTTTAAACCTAATAAAATATTTAAGACATGATGTGCCTGGGTAGTGTTATGTAAGCAAATACCCAGAAAAGTCTGACCATTAGTAAACCTGATCGCGTCGATCTCCAAGGACAGGGAACACAATCCCAGCCATAGTGTCAGTGCTGATAGGCAGGGATTCTAAAGGCGTGGCCTCCTGCAGTTAATGGCAAATGTTCAAACCCCCTTGCTGAGCTTTCTCGGTGCGCAGCTGTATGCTAAATCATACAGATTATGGAAATGAAGACGCTACAGCAGTGACTTCATAGATGCTCTAATCTAGTGGGGGAGGGGCAAACAACATTGATAGGAAGCATATTGTGGTATGTGCTATGATAGGGTACAGATAAAGCTCAGTGAGAGTGGAGGCAGACAGACGCTTGTTAGTTAGTTGGCAACACCTTGGCAAGGCTTTGTGAGAACAGGGTGGGCCCGGGCTGGGGTGGAAGGATGCCTGGCAGAGGGAACTGTATGAGCAGCCATCCAGGGAGGAGATGCACAGCGTGTCTGTGGAAAGGCATGATCAGGATGATGGGGGAGGGGGAGCAGAATGTGAGGCTGGGGGAAAAGACACAGGGAAGGGAGGAAAAGGCAGTTTGGAGTGACTGCAATCGTATCTCCATGCATCGAGTTTCTAAACCTGGATTTTGCTTGGTACACACTGAAGAGCCATTGAAGTTGTATGAGTTGAGGCAGGAGTGTGTGTGTGTATGAAGGAGGGAAGAGGGGGAGAGGGGAGGAGGGAGGGAGAAGAGATCTGTGCTTTAACCAGAAACTGGGTTGGCAGTTTGGGAGCTACAAGGATATGGATGAAGCAGGGGAGGCGAGTTAGCAGGGCAATGCAATCATGTAGCTCAGAAAGGATGAGATTCTACCAAAAGGAAGTGGCCGTGGGCAAGAGGAGGCACGTTCAAGTTTTATTATGAAGATAACATTGCCAGGGGTTGCTAACTAATAAGAACTAGAGGGTTAGAGATGGGAGGAAGGCATAGGAAATATGCACAGAAGCTCTATGGCACCAAGCCAGCCTGATTTGGGGAGCGAGAAGCGGGGACACATCTGCATATCACATATACATTATGGAGACACACTGAAATTGTTATAGCACGTGTGCAGGCGCTGAGCTGGGGACTGGGGTACAACTGAAGACTAAGATAAACATGGAGCTCCAATGGCGCTGGGCGGTCGGGTCAGGAAATCATGAGCATCATTAGGCCTGCTGTTATAGACTTGGGAGTTGTCCTAGAAGAGATGGGTGAGTCCAGGGGGTTGACTGGCTCATGTGGAAGGAGTGCATCAATGGGAAGAAGGTCTCATAAAATCATCTGATCGTCCAATGCTCAGTTTCACTTAGCATCACTTGTAGCTCTTTTGCTGAAAAAAAGAACAGTAAGAAAGAGAGACCAACTGTTTTAGGGCTTCTCCTTAGTAAAAAGAAATACAAGAGTACACACGCACACAAACACACACACGCATATATACATATTCACAAAAGTTATATAAATAGTATATAATTCTTGCTCAGCATTCAAGGTCAATCCTATCTTCTCCTAGGGTTTCAATGCTACAGGCACAAATATTTAATCTTTCTTAAATAAAGTTACCTAGATTCAGTGCCTCTTGAACATAGTTAAAGTAATAAGAGGCAAATTAGGTTTCAAGAAGTGTATTAACATCCACATGAGAGAATATTTTCTCTAACAGTGCATAGCCTCGGGCCTTCCCTTTTCTTCTATCACTTCTTCCGGAAACTAGTAAAACATTCATGTGATGAACATGTAACCTGCAAGCTCCCTGAAAAGCACCCACGGACTGACATGCACAACACAGCTCCTGGACTTCTCCGGGTGGCATGCACTGACTTTGCATCGGAAGAGCTATTGAGCTCCCTAACCCAAACCACGTGCATGTGCTCCTTCAGGTCGTCAAATCAAGCTCCCCGGATTGCATTCGACCCCACAGGTGCTGCCCCCATCCCTGGATTCAGTGGGTCGCTTCATGACTCATACTCAAGAGCGCACCCTGGCTGCTAACAATCTCGACTAGATAAGTGTGTGAGCGATGCCAAAGCTGGGAGGAGCTTCCTAAGTCTCCTAGGGGGTTAGACCCTCTGGTGACCCCTCAGATGCCGGCACAGGGCATCCCCCCTCAGAGCAGACTGCCACTTGCCCCCGGAAGCTGTGCTTCCCATCTTGCAAGCACCAACTTCTGTCTACACTTCCCCCAGTTTAGCAAATAAACTCTTCATTGTAGACAGCCAGCAAATCTCAAAGGTGAGACACTGCAGAAATGTAATTAAAACACCAAAAAAGATTGCATTAAAATCCTCCAAGCAAAAAAAAAAAAAAAGAAAAGAGAGAAAGGAAGAAGAAAATAAATGACATTCAGCCTAAAGGAAAGAAACAGACGCTGGAGAGCTGAATATGGAATTTTTAAAATATTAAGTATAAGACCAAAAAATATTTGTTTCCCTATTTTCCCGACTCCTATTCTGAGGTGGAGAAAATTACTTTTCTTTCAGATCATTTCCTCCTGAGAGCTTGGACTTGGCAGCCACAGCAGGGCTGACCTTTGCTCAGAGCTGTTGAACAGAATGTTTAATTAAATCTTACTTTCTGGAAATAAGTAGGCTGCTTAGGGGTTACTGGTATCTGCCATTGTTCTACTTCGCTCTCAGTGGCAGTCCTATCAGCTAAAGAAAGTGTGGGATCCGTTCACCCCCAACTCCAAGTAGGAAAAACTCTCCCTGGTCTTATCCTTAGGCTTTTCTTTTATTGGTAAAATGTATTTAGAAAAAAACTTACAAGTAAAATGCTGTATAATGGGATCTAGATTTGAGAAGTATCGGATTAATTACATTATTTAGCTTCCCTGCAACAAAGCTGTAACGATTATCATTAATGATATTGAAGTCATTAAAACATGCTCCCAGCCAGGTAGACATATGTGTGTGGGGATACATCTGTCTGGAAAAAATCCAGCCATTGTCAATATAATGAGAATGGTTACATGGCTGGAAACTGTCCGGACAGCCCTCGTATGCAGGCACACATACATAAGTCATTTAGATGTTTTAGAAGCAGAACATGCTTAGTCATCATCTCAGGAGGATTTGGGGAGCCACACATGGTCTGATTAATAGAAGGAACCCGTTGGGCTCCACTTTGAATGACAGCCACATCCATGTGGGAGCAGCCACTGGGTGCCAGTGGAGTAAGACGGAATGGGGGTGAGGAAGGGGCAGCTAACGCAGGTTCTCCCTGCGCTCCTAGCTTCTCCATCCCTACCTGCTTCTGCCAGCATAGGTTCTCCGGGTCGCCCCTCCAGAACAAGTCACCCCCACTAGCAGACCGTGGTCTCATGTCTCATTGACACTCTTTCATCTGAGCCCACAGGAATGAACCCTAGAGGGCCCAGCTCCTGGTATTCAGAGTAACATTTATTCATTTATTAAGTTAGCAGAATTCAACTGGGTTAAAATGACAAAAGAGAACACAGTTAAAAATTAGAGCGATAGGAGATGCCAGGATAGCTCAGCAGTTGAGCACTTGCCTTGCAATCACGAGGTCTGGGGTTCGATTCCAGACCCTGGCCCATGCAAACCCGCATGCTGAACTGCAGCGCAACTGGTGACCTCCAGGAAGGCTCCGCAGCGAAGGTTCTCACCTCCCATGCGCACGGCCCCACATCCACTGTGTGGAATGCAGCCACGTCACAACTAATGACGTGCAACTATGGAGACTGCTCTGGGCCCTCCCCCTTCTGTCTTCTCTCTCTCTCTCCCTCTCCCAAATAATAAAATAAAATAAAATCACAGAGATAAATGAGAGAGACAGTTTTTGCCTCCACTCACAGTCCATCCATGATGAGGGACAGGTAGCATGAGAACAGGATGGCAGATGACGTCACAGGTCAGCCCAGTGCTGGAGTCAGAGAAGCTGCAGGCCAGATCTGCCTGGTGGGCTTCATGGAGGAGAGGGTGCTGGCACGGAGGGGACCTGCATGGAGACTCCCAACGCACACAGATTCCAGAGATGCAGGGTTTCTGACAGAAACGCAGCCCTGGGTATCAGAGTGGAAAATGAACGTTTTATAGGTTTTGTCTTAATAACAAGAAAACTTTCTGAAGCACAGCTTTCAGACTTTCCTGCTGTAACAGATTATAGTTTCTAAAAGTGACAACAATAGCTCCCATCCTACATACCCTTTTGCGACGTGACCTTGGCCATCTCTCTTTCAGAGGAGTTGTCTTCAAGTATCTCCCTTCAATGGAGGTGGTGCCTATGACTGCTTTCAGCAATAGACTTCCATGGAAGTAACACTGAAATTGTTCTGTGTATAATAAGCCTTCACTGGCTTGACTTGCTTTTCTTGCTTCTTAAAAGCCAGCCCCCATGTAAGGAGTGTAACTACCCGGTGTAATAAAATACAGTGAGTGTTTACATTTAAAAAGTTATTACAGTAAAAGACACATTGCCATTAATCCCCCTCAAAATACTCCCCCTTGCTTCAAACAACCTTATCCCATCGTTCTTGCCACTTTCTGAAGCAGTTTTGGAAGTTTTCTTTCGTGAGTCTTTAGTTGTGCTGTCGTGGCTGCCTCAATGTCCTGAGTCCATTCAGGTCACACATTGCTTCTGGTATGACAATTTCTATCAAATAAAAACTTTACCATGTGTTCTCATCCTCCTTATTCACCAGATCTGGCACCATGCGACTTCTGACTGTTCCCCAAAGTCAAAATGACCATGAAAGGTAAACATTTTGAATCTATTCAGGACAATGAGGCAGCCACAACTATGCAACTAAAGACAGTCGCGGAAGAGGCCTTCCAGAACTGCTTCAGAGAGTAGCAAGAACGATGGGGTAAAGGGTTTGAAAAGAGGGGCAATATTTTAAGGGGGAATTAATGGCAATGTGCTTTTTACTATAATACATTTTTTAAATTTAAACATTCACCATATATGTATTTTAAATCATACCTCATGCCCTGAGACCAGGATGCTGTCAAAAACACAACGAAACAAAACCAAGCCGCATGGAGAGGCCCTGAAGAGGAGAGGCCACATGGAGAGACAAGGGGTGTGGGAGGACAGGAAGGGAAGGAGAAGGCAGCTACTACCACCACCACGGAGCGCAGAGGGGCCAGACACGACAGTGAAGATGCCATCGTGGAAAGCCTCCCCCAGCCTCGGCTGACTTCACGTGGATCAGCGATGAACCAACCACCCAGACAATCCTGTCCTGAATGCCTGACCCCAAAACATTGTGAGCAAACGAAGATGGTTGGTTTTTTATGCCATTACTTTTGGGGAGAGTTTGCGCAGTGAAACACATACCCAAAACACAGAGGTCTTCAGATCGGTCGATGATGCTAAGGGAAAGAGACTCCTAACAGTACTTACAATGTCTTCTTGTTAGCCTGTAAATATCGAGGCAAAAGAGAAACCCACGTCCCTTTGTGTGCTTTACTATTTTGTGTGTACTTCCATTCCATTTCCGGAACTAATCTTCTCCCCTTGTGTAGGTCAAAGGCAAACAATCTCGTCATTCATAATATCCCTTCCCAATGCTCACAAGGTCTTTTGTGGAAGCTATGAAAGCTACTAGGCTGCTGCCTTCAGGTGCCCAACCTCTAAGCAGGTGTCAGCCTGTCAAATAATGGAAAAATCACTTTTGTCCATGTTTCATCTTTGCTATGAACTCCAAAGGCATAGTCACACGCTGATTACTAAATACTCAGGTCTTCATCAGCCATGTGACCTCAGGAGCATGAGTACTGCTTTGAAAATCTCCTGGAGAACAACATAACATTTCACTGCCCTGCAGGGAAAGAGCCATTCAAGGGGGGAAAGTGTGCTAAGGGCATTGAGTTTTACATTAAGCAGGAATATTTTCATCTCAGAAATAGCAGGGTAGGCTAGAATCCCTTGCTACGTGACGATGGGTCCACACCTCCCTCTGAAAACTGAGGTGGTCCCCAGAGCTTTCCCAATTGCAATGAACTCACCCAATATATTATGAACGCAGTTAAGGTGTATAGAATTGTTCAACCCCATTTCTTTTTTTTCTGCCCCCATCCAGCCCCTGCCCCAGCTTTGAGTCCTGGATTCATGGCATCTGATTTCATTCCACTTGGAAATTAGCAAATGGCGAGACTGACCAAGGAAGTTGTCACCAGGCAGGAGCTTTGTGAAATGGCTCTCTAATTAGCCATTTCATATTTTTGTTATTTCTTTTGCAATTCATGTTAAAAATATGTTCTGTGGATGCCAGCCTGCTAGGACGCAAGGAGCCCTTGTCACTCAGCAGTAATTCGGTGAAATAATAAATAACTCCATTAGTTCTTCCCCACACCCCCCCAAGGCCATATGGCCAAGCTCTCCCCACACCAGCTACCATGCTCTATGGGGGCACAGAGTGGTCACCATGAGTGAAAACAAAACGGCCTCTGGCCCTCCCAGGAGCCTTCTCTTTGCGAAGAGATGAGGATTGTGGGTACATCTCTTGGATTTGAGGTCATTCAAGGTCTGAGTGTAAAAGGCTGTCTTATTTGACACGTTGTTATCGCAAGCAGCATATCTCTAGAGTGAAATTGCAGGACTGGAGATTCCTAAGGGAAAGATGCCATTTCATCCACTAAGCCAGATCAGCTGGAACTGGGAGGCAGCAGCTTACATACATCTGGGGACAGCTTGGATCAAACCTCGTGTTCTGTCAGCTTTTAGGTGGGGTCCACTCGCCAGCTCTTGCCAAGATTTCAGGCGGGTCCTAGCCCCACCCTGGCCCATATTAATCATCCATACTGAGCATCTCAGGAAAGAAACAGTGACTTCCCTTAGGAGTCTCACCCTTCCTCATCTGTGTTAAGAAAACAGTGGAGAACTATCCAACTATGACAGAGAAAGACGTTCGGGCAACACTGGGCCCTAGACATAATGCACATGATAGGAAACCACACGTAGCTTGTGTACCAGGTGGGTTGTCAGCAGAGAGATGATGGAAAATACAAAGCAAGGAGGCCAAGAGAATTCAGCCTCCTTCTCCTCCTCACAGAAAGCTGGATTTTCATTTAAGGCCAACGGTTTCCATCAAGCCTACAACTAGAGAAGTCAAAGAAATCAGAAAATCCCTCGGCAGCATTAGAATCTATGTTCACTCGGGGATACTCTAAAACACCCCTGCTCTTTCTAGAACCTTCTATACACAGTGAACAGAGCTTTGATAAGTGATTTCCACTTCCCTCTTTTTGTACCCTCTTTAGCACACCATCTCCGGGGAATAGGTCTTGGATACTTTCCTAGATTTCTTGATAATGTCAGTCCCTTCATCTAGCAGCCAGAGATGAATGACAATGGAGACTGCCAATGAAAAGTCATATCTCATGCGACAGGAAATAAGCAGAAAGGGTAGAGCCATGAGGAGAGCAGTACTGTTATTCCTTCAAGACCCTGTGGGATGAGTTAAAGAATAAAGGCCGATAGTGAAATGGACTAGCCATTCATTTTTATTTTTGCTTTCTTAATATTTTTTAAGCCATAATTCTGTGGTTTGGACATCTACCAATATGAATCTTTTTTTTAAGTCCCTTATGTTGATCAAAGATCATTTCTAATGAAGAATAGGTTTTCCTTAACTTTTCTTAAAGTTCACCAGTGATTTTAGAAGTAGATTTTCTTTTTTTCCATGGTAATATAAAGCTTCATCGAAATCTTAAATTGTCAGTGCTCTCTGCTAATGCTGTGCTTTCTAGACAGGCAGAACATCTTAGTCCCAGATTCATAAGGAATGCCAGCAAAATCCTCGTGCCCCATAATTTCTGGTCCTGACACTCCAAACATTAGCTAAAGAAACCGGATTTTCTTTAGAGCTCCTCATCTTAGAGAGAAGGTCCCGGGAACAATGTAGCAAGGCAGAATAATGAAGTGATCACACGTGACTCTGGGTTGTTTGTATGAAGTTTTCAAACTGGTCCTTGGTCACTGTTCTTACATTTTGTTTTATACCTGCCCTCCCCCTAGACAAACACACACTGAAAACAATGTAAATGATTACTTATAGAAAATTGATCAAATAAATTTTGATAAGTATATATGGTATAATACTCTAAAGCCTTTTCAAATAATGATGGCTTCTGTATTTATTCATATCGAAAGAATATCATGATACATTGTTAAGTGAAAAAGTGGATTAGAACGTATAGTACAAATGTATTTTTTGGTTTTTCAAAGGTGCGGGTACATCCCCAGAAAAATATTTGAAAAACATATGTCATAATAGCCTATATGTCAAAATGGTAACCATGTTTATCCCTGAGTGTTGGGTGGAATTATGAGGGATGTGTATTGTCTTTACACATTTTTTTATAGTAGGGTTTTATTTTAATTCAGAATATCTATTATTTTGTATTGAAAATAATATTTTCCATAAAAATATTTTTTAAATATGGATTTGTAGCACATTTCTAAGCTCTTACTCATCTTGTCATTGAGTACTGAAGATCCTGGGATGACAGGAAAGGTACTTGTACTCAGAGACACTTCCACAGGGGATGACAGAGTGGAAACTCCAGCCTAGGAGATAAAAACAAAAACAACAACAACAAAAATTCAAGATATAAAGTGGGCAAGGAGTGAAGAGACCAAATACCCAGGGTGTTTTAAAATTCGCAACCTCAACAGTTTTTGGAAGTGTCCTGGAAACATTTTAAGTAACGCAAACTCCACAAATTCAGAATTTGTAAAAGGTCTTTTGGAGCTAAGTGGAAGCTAGTTTTTGAAAACCATTTATTAAGAAAGAACAAGTAAACTGGGTTAACATGGAGGCTGGTTTTACTTTCCCCAAAGCACCAGAGGCTGTGCCTTTTAAGGGACAGACCACATCTTTCTTCTTCCTTGTGTAAACCCACTCTTTGTAGAGCCAGACACATCATAGACAACTAATAAAAGGGTCATTGTTAATATTATATATTGTATTATTATTATGCACAGGATAGTACATTTCTTATATACAAATAAAGCTATTTTCTTACCAATGGAATTTATCAATAATCATTCAGCCAAGCCTACTTAGAAATAAAACTGTGAAAGGGTTCTTTTTATACCAAAAAGTAATACAACTGCATTCAATGCAGGCATTGAACTAATTTTTCCCCTTGAATAACCTACAAGAGTAACAGGTTACATGATTTTAGATTTAATTAATAAAAATATTTTAAAGATTTATTTTATTGTTTTGTTTTTTTTAAGATTTATTTTTATTGTTTTTGACAGAGAGATAGAGAGAGAGAGAAAGAGAGATACAGAGAGGAGGAGGAGGGCCCAGAACAGTCTCCATAGTTGCACAGCCTTGGTTTTTCCACATTGTTTCATTCCACAGGTGGGCGCGGGGCTGCACAGGGCAGGAACTGGGTCAGGGTCTCACCCCGGTGAGAACCGAACTGGGGGCACTCCCCAGTTCAGCATAGGGGTCTGCACAGGCTGGGGCCAGGATGCGATTACTACTCCGGGCTGCAAAGCGAGTGTTTAACCTGCTGAGCCATCCTGGCTTCCCCTAATTAATAAAAGTTTAACTGGCAGTAGAATGCTAAACAAGTAGTAATCAAATACACTTCACCTGAAAACTGAGGTTCTTTTACATATTTTGTTTCTTTTGACTTTTTATTATTTGATTAGGCTATATTAACATTTTCTTTCACCATAATCAAATCGAAGAATTCTAACATGAAATGACATTGTTCTGCAAAGTATTCTTAGAGTATAGCGCTCTTTTTGCTGCTGTCATTAAATTACATTTATTATATAGAGGTAGCAATTTTGCAACGAAATAATGTTGGCATGCAGCAAACAATGAGATGTTAATGATTTCATTGTCAGCCAACAGTGATAATATTCAAAAAGAAAAGTTGTATGTGTGTGTATCATGCACTCTGAGCAAGCCATAGAATAGAAACCTTACATCGGAATGATAATAAAACAGAATACAGTCTCCTGTAACTGTGACCAATTTTGAAAAAAGGAAGCAGGGGGCATTTACTTCCCTAAATAACGTTCTTCTTCTTTAATTTCATTGTAAATAAGATCATAGAAAGGAACATATAATATATCAAAGCAGAGGTCTTCTGCATCTCCAATTCTTCTTCTCCCTTTTGCCCCTTCCCACCTCTCTCTCACCACACTCGTGTGTGTGTGCATGCGCGCGCACACACACGCACACGCACATGCACATACACACACAGCACTCGGGCAGCTAGGACTGTACTAAAACAGAACAATAATAAAGCGAAGACACTCACTGCACTTAACTCTAAGAATAGGCTGAAAGTATGTGCTATAACAGAAAACTCTATAGACTCAGACCTCTGGCTGAAGTACAGGGGACTTTTTCACACTCCCTGGTGTGAATTCAGAGGTCTGTCATCTGTGAAACACAGAACCCTGACTTGTTACTTAGGAAACAGCCAGGGGTATAACTACTCCCATCTTGATTCCAGATTTAAAACATACAGTTGAAGAGGAATGCAGCCTTTTTGAATTGGAGAATCATAAATGAGCAAAGGGGAACAAAAAGTCCCTTGCAAACCTGAATCTTGTTTTCACTTTTGTTGTTACCTAATAAAGTCTAAATGAATAGCTACACATTGGATGAAGATTAGTAAAAGAAATTCCGAGAACTGAACACTTTTTTACATGTTAATTTTGTTTGAAAGTATGACTATTTTTCTGTGTTTCTTTTATTTATTTATTAAATTTTTAGCATTGTCAAGTCAAGGAATTCCAGCATAAACTCTCGTCTTCCTGAAACATTTCATTTGGGTAAAACACCCTTTCTTTGTGTTTGAATTTACATTTTTTTTTTTTGGATGGGAAAAGAAAGGGTAAGATTCTGACATGAAAGAATGGCCGGGCTTCCCACATGCTTTCTGCCACGCGTTAGGGCCGTTTACTTTAAAATATACATGGGAGAGGTTTTCTAGACGCTCCCTTTCCACACTTAATAACTCACCCTTCAAGCTTCTATGCCCGTACTTATCAAGGCTGGGAATGAATTTTTTTCCCTCCAATTATTTAAAAGTCTTCATTGCAGTTACTTCCTCTGAAACAGACCACTTCTTTCATTAGGAATATTTATGGGAAATAATATATTTGTACAGTTGAAAGCATCACCTGTTTTGCTAAGTCAGTTCTTGTCTGAATACAAATAGACTGTTAGAGGGTTTACGCGACAACACTTGCTAATGGAAAGTACTAATCAAAACTTTTCTGCAGCAATAAATGTTTATATTTTTTACCCACTGGATTCCAATTAAATGTATTCAATATAGCAAGCTTTGATTAAAAATTTTTTAAAGAGATTATGTACATAGCACTGTGGAAAACAAGGCAGCTTAGGTATGGGGGCACTTGTACATTCTTAATAGAAGTCTTTACCTGAAGGTAAAACCCAATAAAGTATACCTTATAATGTGCTATGTACTCTATGTTGATTTACCTGGGTTACCCCGTCAGCAGAAATCAACTTTACCAGGTACAAACTATGCTTATATATTTAGTGCATATAAAAATGTGCATAAAAGATCCTTTTTTCTTTTTATAAAGAAGTACTGAATTTCATTAGGGCACATTTTTTCTTTAAAAAGTTCTTTGTTAACTAGGGGATATACTGATTGCAAATAAAGGAAGTTACAGCACTGTGCTGATGTTTATAAAGGAAGGGAAAGTCCTTAATATAAGCCTAGAATTTCAATGAAAAAAAAAAAGAACAGCATAAATACAAGGTTTGGCTTTACTCAAATATACATTAGCAACATCTCTCAAAGAATCTCCTTGCTTTCACTGATCTATAAATATTTTCCTAAATGTGTCCAAAAAAGATGCTATTTTATTTCATTGAAATCTATGAAGAGAGGTCTGGAAATAGATGGCTGAAAATTATTTGGGTTTTTTGGGGGAGGGGAATCCCAATTTTTCCTCATCTGAGGACATTTAAACACAGCATCTTTGCACATTTCTCGTATAAATTTTTCACAGATCTCTCATATGTGGAATTCCTCACCCCCTCACACACCCTATATTTAAGTTTCAGGATTAGTTGTTGTCTTGAAAAAAAATTTTTTTAATTCTCTGCTCTGTGACAGGACTTAGTGACTTTAGGTTGAGTTTCTTTAGGAATCAACTGAGAAACTGGTTCCTGTCAGAGTTTTCCAAAACCACACATAAGCTAAGGCCCCCAGGTGCCTGCATCAGCCAAGCAAAGAAGACCAGCGCTTCCCTCCCTGACCTCAGTTAGGTTTGAGTGAGAAATGTGTTTATTGCTCAGCCTTGCTGAGTGTTTAAATGTCCCTCTTGTGCAAATGAGGAGCGCGGCAGCCATTCTGTATCGTGTCCTGCGGTCTGGTCTCCCTCCTTTGTCCTTGTTCACCATCCACCTTTCAGTATAAAAAAGCCATGCCCGTCATTATTTATTTATTTATTTATTTATTTATTTATTTATTTTATTGTTTTTGACAGAGGGAGAGATACAGAGACAGAGACAGAGAGAAGGGGGAGGGCCCAGAACAGTCTCCATAGTTGCACACCATCCGTTTTTTCACATAGTTTCATTCCACAGGTGGGCAGGGCTGCACAGGGCAGGAACTGGGCCGGGGTCTAGCCCCAGTGAGAACTGAACTGGGGGCACTCCCCAGTTCAGCATATGTGTCCAAACGGGCCAGGGCCGGGATTCGATCCTCCATCCCTGGGGCTGCAAAGTGAGCGCCTAACCCACTGAGCCATCCCGGCTTCCCCCGTCATTATTTTTAATAATGCACTGCATGAAAACGCTGGTGGAAGTCCTCTAGTGATTCTTCTTTCCCTCAAAATCCCTATCCCTGCTAAAAGCATTTCATTCAGTCTGCATGTTTCAGGAGGGAAGAGAAAGGCGAGGTGGGCCGCATTAGTCCACTGCAACAGGCATCCTTTTAAATCCCAAGATTACAAAGAAAACACAACTGCAGGGAAGACTTTGCTTTGGGCCTCTGACTTCTGGGGGTTAGGCTGCTTATGGGGTGGGAGAGAAATGCAGATCCCGGCTGCAAACAGTGCAGCTGCAGCGCTGAGTGGCGCCGCCTCCCCGGCTTCTGGGCCGGGTCCCTGCGCACCCGGCGGGGCGGCCGGCGGCAGGGGTGGCCAGGTGGCTTCCTCCGGGACAGCGGGCCTTCCTGCACACCCCGAGCCCTGAGGCAAGTCGCCCACGGGTTCCAGCAGCAGGAGGCAGAGGCCGAGTGAGGCACGAGGCATCTCCGTGGGTCTCCCCTCCCTTGTCCTGGGGCGGCCACCTCCCTCCCCAGCGCAGGCCCCCTGCCACCCCTTGCAAAGGAAAGCGAATTGCCTAGCTTTGGGCTCCCAGGAGTCGCGTCTGCCCGTCCCTGAAGCGTGCACAGAAAGGCTGGCGGCCTTGCAAGGTGTCCCGGGGGGGAAGGGAGATGGTAGCCGCCGTGCTGGGGGTGCCCGGGTGGCTGCCCCAGAGTCGCTGGTGTTGCAGCACCTGCTGGACTCCGCCGGGCATTTCGCCTCGTTTTGCTCAGCGCGGGCGCCCTCTAGTGCTGCCATGGAGACATACACTCGGCGGAGGGCGCCGTGGAGGAAAGCAGGGCACAGCACGGACCCCGTGGTGAGGCCTTGGCCGCGAAGGGAGCGAGTTGGCGGCCAGTTCTGGTGGCCCGACACCTACCTGGCTCTGACACCTCATGATGTCAAGATTACAGAACCTCAGGTCATGGTTTCCTTAGGCAATATGTTAGACACCAGTGACCTTCCCCCAACAGACTGTTGTGAGACCCCCTCCCCCCCTCCCCCATCTCTCCCCCCAACACACCTATTTTCTTTACTCATCCACAAGGTCTCCAACACATTATTCGTAAACCCACATGATGGCCTTTTGGGTTGTCAAGTTGGCTAAGCTACAGTCCCCTTCCTCCATCAGACATTAATCTTGATGCGACTGAAGGAGTTTAGCAGATGTCGTTAAAGTCACTAATCAGTTGATTTTAAGTAAGAGAGATTATGCCAGGTAATCTGGGTGAGCCTGGTTTAATCAGTTAGCCCAGCTGAGACTTGAGAGAGAGAGAGAGGAGAGAGGAGAGAGGAGAGAGGAGAGAGGAGAGAGGAGAGAGAGCAATTCTGCTTGTGAACAAGCGCTCCAGCCATGTCCACAGAGCTCCACTCCACTGGGATCTTCTCTTCCTGGTGGCCTGCCCTATAAATTTTGGAGTTGCTTAGCCAGTAGTATAGGCTAATTCCTTACAATAAGTATTTTAACGTGTGTGTGTGTGTGTGTGTGTGTGTGTGTGTGTGTGTGTGTATTAGTGTCTCTGGTTGAACCCTGGTTGATACAACTCACATGGCCAAATCAGAAAAAAAAAAATTGTTAAGGTCATTCTGAGTGCCAGAAGATTCCACCCCAATCCATCCCAACTGTCAGTCAATAGATAAGTTCTGAAAGTCTACGTGTGATAGGCACCAGGTACAGCACTCTGGAGATGCAAAACCAAGAACAGAGCTGACAAAGTTTCCTACCTTGTTTGGGCTTCAGTACCTGTTACTAAGTTCTCTGGGGAAATGAGAGAAGCTGTAATGGTTTGTGAAGCGCTCCCTCTCACACACACAGTCAATTCCATGGGGCAACTCTGGACTCTTCCAACCTGGACCCAAAGCTAGCCTTAAGTAATGGTTTGCTGTGGGAGCTCGAGGCAGGCTTGGAGCTATACAAAAGTGTAGGAGGAGGAGGAGGCCAAGGAGGAAAGCCAGACATCAGTCTTTGCCTTGAGGGCTCTCAGTCTATCGCCACTAAAGGTAAAATGCTCACAGATCACATTGCCAAACACCCTGAGTCATCAGCTCCCACACTGCAGTTTCTTTTCACGTCCTGTTTCTATATATGGCAAAGGTGTAACAGTTACTGATAATGGATCAGACTTGGAGAATGCTGGTGAAGGCAAACTGGACCAGGCTGAGAGAAGGGAGCATCCTCTCTACATTCATCAATAGAACCACTGGCTCCTCAACCAAACTGGAAAGCTGATACAAGACCACATGCCTCCTCCAACCTTTCCTACCCTCCCTCCAGGGTCAAGGCCCACTCCATGGTAGCCCCATGCATTTCAAGTCCACAAACACTTAATGAGTATATTCCAGGATTCATCAGTCCACCTTCTGAAACAGTTTTGTAATCGCCATTGGCCTGCAAATGAATTGCTATATGTAGTAATAACTTCCCTGGGTCTCCTATAGATTCCTCTATGGTTTGTAGCTTTGGGGCAATCTTCTACTTGATAGGTCTACCTTGCCTGGGGCTCAGGAAGAACTCTTACCTGATTTTACCTGCTGTGTGTCTATCGCTTCTTCTCAGCCCTCTCTGAAAGAATTTTCTTCTGGCCCCAATCGTCAGGATGAGAAAGCAGGTGTGTTCGACGGCTCTGTGAGAGTTACTGGATTATCTGACTCTGTCCCCTCTCCCCATGAGAGGAAGCGTACACAGATGAAGCTTCTCTGCCCCTCGGGCTTACAGCTCTCCCTTAGGCCCCTGCATTTCATTGCTGTGGACACTTGGGTGTGCCAGTGCATCACTTGCCCCCCAAAACTCATAAATCTCCTTTCCCTTGATTCTCATCTGTGGCTTATCCTGGAAGCCCTAACTGAGTGAATGGTGCCAAGAACTGTGTCCATGCAAAAGCCACCGCCAGGAACTCAAAAGGCATTCCGGATTTGCTCTCTCTTCCCTCAAACTCCCAGTTGGTATCTGAGGTCTATCACTTCACTGCAGAACGTCTACAAACCCCCCGCACGTGCCAGAGGGCAATAAATAAAGGGACTGAATAAATGTTTGCTGAACCATTGTGTGCACGGATGGATCCACACCCACGAGGCCTGTGGACCATTCTTCATCTCATTAGGATGCAGTCTCTTCTAGCTTTGCCTGAGTCATGTACAAAGCTTTGGGAAGATTTGATCTAGCAAGTTATCTGTGTTCTCCAGAAGTGTCACCCTTAACCAGTGGTTCTCAGCGTTGACCACATGTTGCAATCAACTGAGGAGATATGAGAGTACTAATATCTGGATCCTGCCCCCCAGCCATTCCGATTTAAGGGGCGGATGCATCCTTGGGTTGTTCAAAGCTCCCAGGTACTTCTAATGGTCAGACAAGGCCGAGAACCTCTGTGACCTCCTAGGTGGCATCGTTAGTGTCCGCGTCATCATTGCAGCAGCAGCAATGGGTGACCACTGACCATACACTATTTGTGAACATTGTCCTAAGGGTTTCAATGATCCCCGTTTTACTGGTGAAGAAAGTCACTCTCAGAGGGGCCCAGTTCAAATAGCTCCTGGGTCCTGCTGTTCTCATCGCACCACCAGTACCCACCACAACTCCCTTCCTGAACTTGGCTATGGCTCCTTCAGAGCCCAGGAATAACAGACTCAAATAACCCAAAGACCGAAGTGGAAGCCTGGTATTGCCAGCGCTCCCTAAAACCCTGAGCTTAACTGTCAACCCTTCCTTTTTTTTTTTTTTTTGAGTCATTTGCTGAAACTTGCCATAAACTTCTTGCCTGAGCAGCTGCCAGAACACAGAAAGGCGCAGTCCCTCCCACCTCTGCCCACCACACCCTCTGTGTCTACAGGGACGATTCCTCTCAACTGTGTTCTTTAGCACTCAGTTCTTCCCTTCTGCTGGACTGATTTTCCCATTGCTTCCTGTCTTGTGTTCTCCTTATACTGAATTAGCATGATACCATTACACCCAAAACATGGAAAACTTGGGGAGGCCAGGATGGCTCAGCAGGTTGAGTGCTGGTCTTGCAGCCCCAAGGTCCAAAGATCAAATGCCGGCCCCAGCCTGTGCAGACCCATATGCTGAACTGGGGTGTGCCCCCAGTGCGGTTCTCAATGGAGAGCTATGTGGGAGGCCCCCAGTTTGGCTCCTGCCTAGGTGTGCTTCCCGTGTTAGAGGCTCCTGGCTCAAGCAGGCATGCTTCCCATGTGGGAGGCCCCCAGTCCAGTTCCTGCCCTGTGCAGCCACGAGCCCACCTGTGGAATAAAACTATGTAGAAAACTAATGATGTGCAACTATGAAGACTGCTCTGCCCGCCCCCCTTCTCTCTCTCTTTCACTCTCTCTGTCAAAAACAATAAAAGTAAATCTTTAAAAAACTATGAAAGACTTACAACTGAAAATCATGCAATAGCCTCTTTATTCTCCTTCTGCTCTAACTTTTTAAGCAAATGTAGGAAGGAAATACATATCAGTGTTTACTCTCTATCCTGATTATTTTTGGGTTAATGCACATGCTTTCAATAGTCGAGTTCTGGCAACAGGGTTGCAGTTAGGAGAAACCAGCGTCCATCTTGGAATCAGAGAGCGTCACAGTTTGAGGGGATTTTGGAGACCACCTGGTCCAGGGGTGTTGCCATGACAAAGGAGCTCAGAATTGCAATGTGTGGCCCCGCCTCAGTGGTGAGGCAGTGGACACTGAGGAAACTAATGTCAAATGTTGGGGAAATGGCATTCCATGGAATGCCATCTATTGCCTGCAATATCACAGAAGACAATAATGGAGGTGATCACAGAGTAAGAGCCTACAGTTCCAGGGGAAGAGGTTGCTAAAGACCATGTGTGACAAGGTCTTAGACGAAAGAGATGAGCTCAAGAAAGAACCGGCTCTTTCACAAGCAGAAAAAGGAAATACCATATTTTCCGGCGTATAAGACAACCGGGCATATAAGACGACCCCCTAATTTTACAGTTAAAACATAGGTTTAGGCCTATATTCGCTGTATGAGACTACAGCCTCGGAAGTGGGGGGTAGTCTTATACAGCGAATATAGGCCTAAACCTATGTTTTAACTGTAAAATTAGGGGGTCGTCTTATACGCCCGGTCGTCTTATACGCCGGAAAATACGGTATATTCTAGACATCGAGACCTAGTGCAGTTGATCCAAGGACAGCTTCTTGATTCCTAATTGTACTGAGAGAACATCTGGGCAATAAACCCCCAAAGCAACTCAGGGAGGGGGACAGGGGGCATGAGACAAATGGTGTAGTGCTCAAGAAAACCTTCCCGTTGGATGAAAAGACTCCAGGAAAAATCCTATGAGAGGATTACCTTTCTTCCTAAAGCAGACAGCACCAAAAAGGGGAGACACGGGGGGCCATGGGGGTAAGAACTCAAAGGAATAAAAATAAGGTCATTTCTCTAAAACACTATGGATGTGGTTATTGGCTCACAGAATTGACTAGGAGCAGGTGAGTAAACTGTTGTTGGTTTGAAAGCGATGATTTGAGACTTACTGTTTTGTAAACAGGAAATGGGCTGTGAGCACCATGCAACTCTCTAGAAGGGCATGTTCCCCAAAACTTACTTTATATTTGACCAAGGAAAATAATGAAGAAAAACAAAACTTCCAGAGGTGGCACCAAAGGCCATAGAGAACCCTCGACCCTCTTATTGACCAGAGATGCTATGTGTCTCACAATGTTCTCTTCTTTAAAAGGGCATGTATCTTGTGGGTGGCCTGTCCCTGTCCTGCTATGTTATATTGGGTGTGTGTTTTGGGGGCGTGGGGGGCTGATAGCTTGTCATCTTGGGTCAAGTTCTCTGGACCATGATGAGCTTTGTCCTGACCTCATGGGAATGGTGCAAACATATAGCACATCCCCTAGCGACAGTGGACTTAGAGTTGGGTGCAATGACCAGATGGGAGTCTCAATGACCCCCCGTGGAGAGGGCTTGTTTTATGTGTGTTCAAGAGTGGGCTGTTGCAGAGACATCTTCCGCTCACCAAACAGTCATTCCCCAGCCCGCCACCACCACACTGCAATCCTCTTTGCAATGAGCCAGAAGAGTCTTGTGGGCAGTTCTGGCTGATGGACTATGATCAGAAATCGCATCTGTCATTTCGGGCCCAAAGCATTTAGAAGCTGATGTGTGAACTGCCAACTCTCTGTTCGCCTGCTGTGAGACCAGGAAGCCATTCACTGTAATGACAACGTCATACTGTCAAAGCATTCTAGATTGCTGAGTTGCTATCATACAGGGTGGAGACCCAGCTGCCCTGGAGCGGGTGTGAGTGACCTGCGTGGTGTTCAGCCACAGCGGTTTTGGGGGTTTCTGTGGCTGTGGCCGTGCCTGGCCTGGCCTATCTAGTACAGTGGCTTTGACTTCGGTGTGCCATTCTATTGTTCCCAGGATTGAGAGGTCCAGAGAGCTGTGGCTGACCACTTTATTCATCTCCCCAGAGAGACAGGCCCAATCATGGGGTAACCTTGGAGCACTGCTCAGACAATCATTAACCAGGCAATAGGGATGGATCTCACTACTCCTGAGGGCCCCGCACACTCGATGGTATTTACTGCGCTTCTACCATGTACCGAGCATTTACAAGTGCTGGACATACAGTACCCAAGAGAGACAGGCCTGTGTGGTCTCATGGAGCTACATTCTAGCTGGGGTTGCACAGGGAATAAAAAGAACACAAGATAATTCCAGAGAGTGGACAGGTACTAGGAGGAAATTTATCGGGACAATGCGGAAGAGTGTGAATGGGTGGTCAGGAAATGTCCTTAAGAGGAAGTGACTTTTAAGCTGAGACCCTAGTAACAGAACCAGCCATGCCAAGATCAGTAGCTGGAGCTTCCAGACAGAGGGAACTGTAGCTGCAAAACCCTGAGGTGGATGAGTTCTTCTTTGGTGGGGTTGAGTTTTCAGTTTTACCGAAGTCTGGTTTGGCTGGAATGTCATGAATGAAGAATACCGCAAATGAAATCAGAAAAGGAGAAAAGGAATCAGCTAGGGCCTTTTAAGACATCGCAAGGTGGTGGGATTTTATTTTCAGGATGATGGGAAGCCTGCTAGATGCTTCAAAGGAGGAAAATTGTAAGAGTTCACTGAAGATTGTTTTGTAGGGAGCTGTGGCTGCAGCTTAGATGAGAAAAGATGAGCCTTTAAACCAGGTGGATGATCGTGGATAGATGTTGGAGAAACAATCTTTGCAGGTGGCTTGGATGTTGCAAATGAGAACAAGAGAGAAAGGCATTGAGAACAACTTCAGGTTTTCAGCCTGAGTAACTAAATGGTAAATTGTCATTTACAGAGAGGCAGGGTTTTGGAGAAGTGTGCGGGAGGGGTGGGGGGAGAGAAGGTGCAATGTTAAGAATTCTCACTTGCAGATGCCCACAGACACTCACGTGACGTGGGGAGGGAAGCAGGTGGAATTTCAGGGCAAAGTTTAGCCTGGAGATATAAATTTGGGAGCCATCAGTTTGTAAGTGTTATTTAGAGTCAAGGACCAGAATGAGATCACTTATGGAGAGAGTGTAAATACAGAAGAGGTCCTAGGACTGGGGTCTGAGATCCAACGTCTATCTCGAGGTCAGGGAGAAGAGGACCCGTTCTTCTAGAGTGCTGAGACCTTTTCCACTCCCAAGGGCTGCTGGCTTTTTAAACGATGTCCGAGACGTATAGATTTTTCCACATATCTTAGTAATAAATGTTACATCAGAGTCTCCTGTGAGTTTTAAGTCACACATGTCACTGTGGGGAAGCAGCTGTGCAGCCAAGGGTCAGAAAACTCTGGAAGCTCTCAACCACTCTGCCACTCACTGGTGATGTGACGACGGTAAGTTGCACATTTTCTAGGCCTCACTTTTCTCCTCCGGAACCGGAAAGTAATAATGACTCCTCACTGGGTTATTAGAATTAAAGAAGACGATGGTGTAAATGGGTTTCATACACCCCCATGGCTGCACTGTCCCTTCCAGGAGGCACGAGCCTCAGGTGGCCATTAAAATTAAAATCAAATTAAATGGACATTTTGTTCTTCAAGCCTAAGAAGGCACATGAGTAAATGCACTGTAGGATCCTGGACTGGATCCTGCAACAGAACAAAAGGCATTGGACAGTGATTAAACAACTGGAAGGCTTTAGTAGGTAAGGCACTGAGCACAAAATGGCTTCTGTGGGAGAGATTTGATGGCTTCCATGTCTAAAAATAATAATCCAGCATGCTCTCCCACCCCCAGATTAATTGTGCAATTTTAGACTCGCTTCTAGTCTTTCCTCCAAAATAGGGCAGGGTTTTAAACCAAGTGATCTCTCAAGTACCTTTTACATCGAACATTCTATGGATCTTGAACAATTAAAATACTAGGAAGAAATGGCTCTCTAGCTCAGTAGCCCACAGAGAAGGTGCCCTCATGGCGAAATTGAACTACACAGTGGGGGAAGGGGCGGGGAATCTGACTGACACAGGTACAGGAAGGACCCTAATGCACACTCCCCTTGTCAGAGAGAGGCCGAACACACATGGTTTTCTTGAGTAGATGATAGAGAACTATTCGAAAACTATGTTCTTCAATGTCAGAAACATCCTACATTATGCTAAGTTTTTGTTCATGCTTCTGAATTACGAAAAAATTAAATATCTCAAGTCAGATTACACAAGGTTTAGAAAACACTATTGACCAGGGAAGCTAGTGGCTATTGATTTATCTCTTCATGCCCCAGTGAGCAATCAGTACTAATAATCTGCCATCTGAACGGAGCACTTTCCATCTGAAGACACTGAAGACGAAGCATAAATATTAACCAATTTATTTCCACCACGTTCATTCACAGTAAGAAATGGTGTTTTCCTATCTGGAATTTATAGAGAAAAAACAGACGAATACGTTACTGGTAAGAGGAAGATAATCAGATGCTTAAGTAGAATATGCCTAAATGCAAAGTCTCTTTCCCTTTGAATCACCCCAAAATATAGACCCAAACTAATTATAAAGTTTTTTATCAAGTTAACAGTTATTAAATATATCTGAAATTCTGACCACTATTTATTTACTTCTTCTCCTTTGTTCTTCATAAAGTTAAGATTCTTGGCTAAAAGCAAAAGAAACTCTTTCTGACAAATGTAAGCCGCAGATCTCCTGGGAGGCATGCCCTGACATCGCACAACGCCCCCAAAGGACATTAGAATGCCACCAGAAAGGGCAGCCAGAAATGCAAGAATGCTCACCACAGAGTTCAACCTGTGTATCTTGGTTTTCTTACACCTATTTGTTCATTTTTATAAATTAAAATAATCACAACCTGAATGCGTAAGTGTGGAACTTTTGGCATTTATATTATTGGCACGTTCGGTGTTTGTATGTGTTCATCGGAAAAGTCTTTGGTAGCCATCACTGTCTTGAGTTAAACAGCAAACAAAGATCCTATTAAAGGCCCTTAATCTCTAAACACTGTATTTTCCATCGCACAAATCAGATATAAGACTAAAGGAAAAGACATCAGAATAGCGTGCCATTTGCCAAGTCCTATAACAGAAACTATTGTTCAAATCACCAACTATTATTAGGTTGGACAAATAAATGTGAAAAGAGGCACTTTCTATCAATAACTTGACAAGTGACGCTCACTGACCATGGAATACATACTCTTGCTAAGAGAAAGGTCTTCAGAGAATTGTACTGTGCTTCTCAAATGCACGCTGCCACCCTATGTATACCTAGAACCCAGATTTTCACCTATTCTTCAATAGCTGATGCTTAAAAAACTGGATTTTGTAATAATCTTTAAGAATTTAAAAGAGGGGAAGCCGGGATGGCTCAGTGGGTTAAGCGCTCACTTTGCAGCGCCGGGGAACGAGGATCGAATCCCGGCCCTGGCCCGTGCGGACCCATATGCTGAACTGGGGAGTGCGACCAGTTCGGTTCTCTCTCTGTCTCTGTATCTCTCTGTCTCTGTCTCTGTCTCTGTCTCTCTCTCTCTCTCTCTCTCTCTCTCTCTCTCTCTCTCTGTCAAAAACAATAATAAAAAAAAAAAAAGAATTTAAAAGAATTCCTTCTTCCTGATCTATCGCATCTGTTCCTCCTGGTCATCAACAAAGTATTTTTGAATCATGCATTCATTCAACAAACACTTACTGGATACTCACTGTGCACAATGCCAGGCACTGGGGAATTACTGCCACAGCAAGAAAAAGAAACAATTTCTGCCACCAGAAAAGCTGTGGTCTCATGGAGAAGCCACGAATTCGTTTTTAAAACTCACGAATAGGTGGGATTGCCAGGAGAGAGGCAAGTGCCCTCGTCCGTGGGGGATGGGCTGGTCAGAGAGCGGGGCCCACTCCCGTGAGCACGTGATGAGGCTCCACAGTGTGGCTGAGGACGGAGGTGGGAGCAGATCGCACAGGGCCCGGGAAATGATGTGAGCACGTGAGCCATTATCCCGAGGGCCGAAGAGCTATGAGCATCCGTGGGAAGGTTTCTGTGGGTACATGGAGCAGGAAAAGGAGAGGGTGTGACATACACGGTCACACTGAGTGGAAATTCAGGGGGGTCCAGTTTAGACACTGGGATTCATTCTTATGAAAGATACAAAAAAAACAAAACGATTCCTTGTCTTTAAGGGCTTTAAACCCACGATGCCTCATTTGCTACGTAAACGGAAGCTTACCTGGTAGAAACATCATTTCAAAGGCTCCAAAAGAATAAAATGTATTCACAAAATAGCATTGTGGAACTCTCTTTTTGACCACAATCAGTGGATCCCTGGATAATCCCAAACCAATCAATTGAACCCTACTATTCTCAAATAATGAGGAAATGTGTTCTGTGATCCCAAGGTGGCAGATGGGGAACAAACTCACCTACCACCTGCCTCTTACAGGCCAGATCTTTTTCACGAGGTTTTTAATGTAAGGCTCTGGGTTTGCTTGATCTGGACAGACCCACCGGCCAAGATCATTATTAGCATTAACAGTAATCGATGAAACCATTCATGCTACTACCAAGGCACAGGGCACTTAGCAGCTTGAATGTGAAGGATCTGTCCCTCTCTGAAGTGACCTGGGAGGATAAAAATATGTTGATTTCTGCCAGACTCATTTGATGTGTACTTATTTATTCATTTTAAGCTGTTTACGGGCTAGAAGAGCACTTCCTTGCATTTCCTCCAGCATTGGCGGAACGTGACTAAATAAATCTGAAATACATAACAGTTGTGGAAGAAAAGGAGGCAGAACAAAAAAGAGAGTGAAATATCGTGGTATGTGAACATTTACAAACTGGTTTCTTAATACTCTCTTAGACAACTTTAGGGTTTATGTGCCTATGATTTGATTTGTCCATAAAAAAAAAATGGGTTGAGTGTGGAGTTATGGGAATATGAGGAAAGGGAGATGAGATAATACACACTCTCTTTAGGGTAGGGGGCTGTCTCTGTCTCCTGAAGTCTTTATGCAAATTAAGATATAAAGAGAAAGAAAACTATAGCCCAAAACATCACCACAGTGGTGTGTTTTCTGTGATGTCTGACTTCATTTTAGTTACTATTTAATATTTTCTTAATCTGGACAGCCTTTTATGTGACATCTTGGGACATTCCCCTGTATCTTCTTTATTATTTCCTTCTCTGTTAATGAAGTTTCTGGAACTGAAGTATGCTCTTGTAATGGGTTCTCTTCATTAACAGAAGGAGCGCAGGGTCTGATTTATCAGCAAAACCCCTGGGATGACTTTTGTGCTTAGACGTCAAAGAAATTCTCTATCTCCTTCTAAATCATTAATTTTGTCATTATGGAAATAGCTCTCATAATTGATAAAACATTGTCAACTGAGTTTGACAGACTATTAAAACACTTCTGAAGATTTGTAATCTCAAGCTCCTGTCTCTGGGGGCTCACTTAGAACATGCACACCCATATTTATATTCCCTCTTAAATGTCAATGGAAAAAAATCTTTATGATAAAGTTTTTATAATGCAGACAGACAGTGATCAAGAATCATTTCCCTCCAGTCCTGGCCAAGTCATGTTATTATTAATAAAACAGGGTAAGCCATTCATCTTTTCTCACTAGCTGGGAAAGTTGAACCTTTGCCATAAGTAGAAGGAAGACCACCCTGTAAAAGGCAAAGCCGCTTGTGAAGTCGGGCATGTCTTTTTTTGTTGTTGTTGTTTTAATTAAACTTTTTACTTTTGAGATAATTGTAGAATCACATGCAGTTGTAAAAAATAAAAATAGATCCCCCATGCCCCGTACTCAGCTTCCCCCAATGATAACATTTTGCAAAGACCATAGAACAGTGTTTCAATCAGCTTATTGACATTGGTGTTATTCAGATTTCCTCTGCTTTCCTTGTACTCATTAGTGTGTGTGTGTAAGTTCCATGTGATTTTATCACATGTGCCTAGTTGTGTATCCACCACCACAGTCAAGATATGCAACAGTCCCAATTCTGCAAGGATCCCTCGTGTTACTCTTTATAATCATGCCCACATCTCTCCCTCTCCTTTCTCCACAATGTGTCTACTTCTTGAGCTTTTTTTTATTTTTATGCATAATAATAAGAAATAGAATTATGAAAATTATTTGAATTCAATGAAAATATTTGAGCTTCTAGAAAAAGGCGTCCCCTTGTGGTGGATGCAGCCCAGCATTGGAAACATCTAGACCTTGATTTTCTAAACTGGGTTTCAGTCTCTACTCATCTACCTGGCTGGGTCCCTTTGTGCAAGGTACAGTTTGCACAAGTGTGTGCTATGGCTTTGCGTTCCAGACAACAACAACAGAGACAATAAAAGAGGCGTTGTATTTAGCAAGGTTTGTGTCCCGCAAAATTTCATTTATTGTAACCCACTGAAATGATACATTTTCAAGTTAATGAAGAAGTTGCTCCTAATCCCAGTTTTGGTTTTTTTTTGCTTGTTTGCTTGTTTGTTTTATTTTTTAAGTTATGCATGATAGCATCCAAGATGTATGATTAATTCTAATGGGAACTAAGACAGTATCGCTCTCTGAAATGACCACTTTCATATTTAGGTGAATCTGAACTGTGTACACAATTTTTTTTTTAAGGTAGAAAGTCAGCTCTAGTTTCTGTCCTTTGCAAGGCTATCTACTGCAAGCTGAGATTTAAAATAGATATATAAACTTCCAGGCTGACACTTCTAATCTGCAGTAGCATTTTTACTGTAGGCATTTTTGCCCATCTGATATAAAACGCCAGTGTGTACGTCTTCAAAGCCAGTCCAGTGGCTCCATAAAATACGGCCTGCTTGTCACCCTTCATGCTTAAATCATTTGTTGTCAAGCTGGGTGGCTTTCAGAGTTGACATTTACTGCTGTTTGCTGCAAAAGAGATTATAGCCTCAAGGAGCTGGCCGGAACTGTCATTAGTCCTGCCAACTATGAGGACAAAGGCCTTGGTTAATTCTTTGTGATTCCATTGCTGTCCTATGGTTCTTGAGACAAATGGTTTTCAAACGGTGGGTTTTCAACAAGAGGCTCCCATGAAGTGTTTATCCATTGGTCCCAATAGCCTCCTGCAGATGCAGACACTCAAACGCACACACACACAAACCTTCAAAGATCCTTTATCTGCCCACTCCTGAACCTCCTCTCCCTACACTCTTTCATTTAGTTCTTCCAAAATCTCCAGGCTAGAGTCAACGTGGATAGGCCATCTACACTTGAGAACTTCCTATCAGTCGTAGAAATGAATTTAAAGAAGCTTTCAAAGACTTAGTTCAACAAAGATGTATCCAGTGTTTCACATGCATACGGCACTGTGACAATCGCTATGGTGGACACCAGGATGAGGTCCTTTCCTCAAAAGGGAAAAAACTAATATAATATTTATCCAGCACCCTGACGAGCTAAGTGTTCTGTATTTGTTGTTTCATGCTATTTTCATGACAACTCCATGATGTAGGTACTATGATTTTCCACATCAGGGAATAGGAGCACTGTCAAGTTTAAGAATTTGTCCTGGGTCACATAGCTAGTAACAGGCACAGCTGAGATTCAGGCCAGGTAGATTTGACTCGGACGTTTGTACTGTGTCCTTTAATTCCCAAAGAAGGAGATAATGGAAGTATGGGAAAGTGAGTATCCATAAAACTTTCAGTGTCAGCAGATTATAGTAAATTGCACGATAAATGTTGAGTTATGAAGAAATTCAACAGATGATTGATATGGGCACTGTGATAACCTCCCTTCAGGGATGTGCTCGTTGTTCCAGTTCCTGAGTGTGCAGGTGACATAGAATCTTTAGCTATCAGCCCCTTCAGGGACGGTCCCATCTGCAGAGAGCCGCCTTGTCCAAAGGCATCCCCCTTCCTGAGAAGCACACGCCCACTGACTTATTGACATGGAAGTCAAAGCTTGGCCATCTTGGCTTAACTTGGGGGCCCCGTAAGGACCATTCTGGCCCCAGAGTGCCACCTGTGTTGGTGGGATCTGTTGTTGCGCCTTCATGGAAGATCCTGTTTTTGTCCCCGCCCGTCCACAGGTGTTGATCCCAAGGCCTCAGAGGCTGTTTCCCAGGAGGAAATGCAACCGGTGACAGCTGGGTAGAAACTCTCCGCAGGAAGGAGTATGACATAGGAATTGGGTGACAAGTATAATTTCAAAAGGCAACAATGATGCAGTTATTGTTAGACAGGCAGTTGTGACTCTGCTGTGGAAGGTCTTAAAACAGCGATACTCAACCTTTTTGGCATCAGGGACCAGTTTTGTGGAAGACAACTTTTCCACAGACTGGTTGGGGGACAGGGGTTTGGGGGATGATTCAGGTGCATTACATTTCTTGTGCTCTTTATTTCTATTATTATTACATTGAAACAAATGAGATAATTATAGAACTCACCCTAATGCAGAATCAGTGGAAGTCCTGAGCTTGTTTTTCTACAACTAGATGGTCTCATCTTCATCCCTCTGTGATCCCTAGATCCCTTGCACACGCAGTTCACAGTAAGGTTTTGAGCTCCTATGAGAATCTGATGCCCCTGCTGATCTGATGGGAGGTGGAGCTCAGGCGGTCATGGGAGTGATGAGGAGCAGCTGTAAAGACAGATGAAGCTTCTCTCACTCACCTGCTGCCCACCTCCTGCCATGTAGCCTGGTTCCTCACAGGCCACAGACTGGTAGTGGCCCATGATCTGAGGGTTGGGGGCCCCAATCTTAAAGACTAGAGAAGGAGTTTGTATCCAGTTGAGAGACGGAGTGTCACTGAAGTCTTTGAATAGAGGCATGACATGAAGCACGCAGTAACTTAGTTAAACACTGTGCTCATTTACAAGGACAAATGCTGAAGGTGGAGGCAGGAGACTTGGGGGGCCATTGAAGAGCCAGTAGTTCAGGTAATGTCTGCAGGCAACGTGTTAGACTTTCTGGTTTGAGCCCCTCACTGCCGCTTACGTTCCATGAGACCTGTGGAAGTCACTTAATCCCTGCAGAAGCAATTCCTTCCTCTCCCAATGAAGGTAATATTAGCAGTTTGAAATAGCTGTGAGCTTACAAAGCATCTCCCCGCCCCCAACACACACACACACACACACACACACACACACACACACACACCTGTGAAACCTTAAACAAATGCAAGGTTTAGTTATGGAGACAAAGAAGGCTGGCCTATGAAGGGACTGACAAACGACAGCCCTCCACCACATTCACTCTAGTATTTACCCAAACAAGACGTGTTTTGGTAAATGGTGTTATTGGGATACAGCTCTGCCCATTCATTGAGCTATTATCTATGGCTGCTTTCAAGCTACAATGGCAGAGATGAGACCATAGGATAAAGACCATATGGCCCCGCAGAACCTAAAGTATCTACTATCTGTCCCTCTACATAAGAAGTTTGCCATCCCTGGCCCTGAGTATACGAAGTAGAAAAAAAAAAAAGGTGACCGAGTTAAAGGACAGGACCAGACTCGATTCTGCAAGGGCCAGCATCTGCTTGGGCTTAGGGAGATCCGGTGAGCAAAGGAAAGGCCCAATAGCCCTGAGGTTTCTAGGCCAGGTTCCAGCCAGAGCAACGTTGTCCCTACACTGAGGCAGCTTCCCTTGATGGTTGGCTTCATTCTGGACATTAGAGTTTCAGGTGTTAGCAAAAATGGTCAGCAGGAATATGAAACAATGAATCTGGTACTTTGGCAACGGCTCAAAGGTGAACTTCTGGCTCTTGGAACACTGTGCATAGACCTACAAAAATGAAGGAAAATTGCGGGTTCTGAAAGCAGTAAACTTCTACCTTTAATCTTCCACTTTTAAATGCATTGAGTTCTGTCTCATATTTGAGGCATTATCCAAAGACTTAATGCCTCAAATTGGAGAGTTAAAGAAAGGCTTTTCTGATTATTATTATAATAAGTGGAAAATGAGAAGAAGGCAGTAAAGTTTTACTGTTGCTAGAAAGGAGATGTTTTGCACCAGGCACTAACCCCTCTGCATGGTGGGCACTTGACCACGAAACAACGTGTGTCCTGTGACGTGGTACATGGTTTTTGGTAAATAAAAGGACTTGTGGTTAAACAAGTTCGGAAAAACCAGATTAAAGAAATGTAAAACTTTTTGTATTATAAAATTTCTCAGAGCCCTTAATATGTTAATAAGAACTGGGAACCCCCAGGAGGGAGACACAGTAAGTAAATAAGAAGACTGAGGCTTAAGGAGTTCAAATTGCCAGTTATAAAAACAGCCTCCTGGATGTGAAGTATAACATTAGCAGAGGGAAAGGGAGGCAGCGGGGAGTAGAAAGGGGTAAATATATGGTGACGGAAGAATATTTGACTCTGGGTGGTGAACATACAGTGCACTATACAGACCAGAATTGTATATTGTATGATAGAATTGTACACTTGAATCCTATATAATTTTATTAACCAAAGTCACCCCCATCAATTAAAAAAAATTTTGAATTCTATATAATTTTATTAACCAAAGTCACCCCCATCAATTTAATAAAATGTTTAATTGCGAAAAAACAAATACAGAAGGAATATAGACAATAATGTCACAATAATGTGTGGTGTCAGATGGGTAATAGACTTATGGGATGATCAATTTGTAATGTATGTAAATGTCTAAGCACCACCTTGTACACCTGACACTTCTATAATATTGTGTATCAACTGTCATAGAAAAAATAAATTAAAAAGAAGAAAAGAAAGCTGGGCTGAGAGCAGGAGTTTGCCCAGGATTACAGCGCTCTCGGGAAGCTGGGCCAGGAATCCAATTTGTAAGCTCTGTTTCCAGAGCTCATAGCGATGACACTTTCCTCATCACGATGATGATAAGGGACGATGATGGTTGGGGTGGTGAAAAGTGTCATTCCTGCCAAGTGGTCCCTATGGCACTTGATATCCCTTGGAAAATGATGGTAATACTTCGACCAGTGTATCAGTCACCTGGTGACAAAACAACACTATGTCAACTCGGTGACATATGATAATAAGCATTTCTCCTAACGCACCATCTGCAGGTTGGCTGGGGCAGCCTTGCTGACCTCATCCGGGGTTGGCTGCAGCTGCGGGTTCAGATCAGGTCTGCTGTATGGCGCGCTCCTCCATCCATGACACATAGGCTGCCACGGGCACAGTGCTCTCACCGGCCACATGCCTGCACCCTCGTCAAGGGGCAGGGATTCCCCTCCATCGCTGGTGAGAACTGCGATGTCACGTGGCAAAAGCTGTGGCTACAGAGCAGAGGGAAAGAATGGAACTATTCAATCTTCCATGACCCCTGTGTAAAATTCAGCTTGAGAGCATGTAATCAAAAATGTAGAGTTTCTGTTTAAATCATTCACAGAACCCTAGCACCATGAATTCAAGTTCAGTCAATGTAGGATGTGACAACCGAATTCTGTTCATCTTCTCCCTACTCATTAGGAATGGACCCACGCCTGGGCTCAATAGCCCTTGTAGACTAGCTCGAAGGGTTCGCTCACTACAAGCCCCTTTGGGCTTCCTTTGTCCGGGCATCAGAACTAGCCCGGCCTCCCCGCTAATGCTTCCCTGTGTGGGCCACCCTCGGGCTTCTGTCTAACCTTATCTCCCAGGCAGCTGGCACTTGAGGTGTGAAACAAGGCTTGATCTTAGGAGAACTGGGTCTGGCCTGGTTGAGTGTTTTTATGAGACTCCCTGAGCCTTCCAGGACTGCCTGGCCCAAGATTCCCAGGGCTGGTCAGAGGGGAGGGTGAAGAGCAGAAAACTGGTGGAATGAAGGAATCCTGAAGGCAGAACCACTGGGAAAAGGAGTGGAAGGAAGGTGAGCTTTTTGTGAGGGTTCTTGCGACTTAGTGCTTCAAAAGGGAGGCGACTGAATCTCTAAACCCTGTAGGATTCTTTGATGACAATGATGATGATGAAAAAGAGGAAGAATAAATACATGATATATGAAAGAGAAGATATGTAACATTGACTTTGAAACATAATCATAAAATGATACTCATGACCTCACCACGCAACTAAAAAACTAGTGTATTATGGCATCTACCTGCCTGCTCCACCTTCTTCCTGAAGAAGACCATTATTGGGATATATTTATCACTCTCTTGCTTAAAAAAAAAATAAAAAAGTAATATATTGTGGGAGCATTCTTGAACAAACAGGATGCAATGTTTAGTTTTCTTGGAATTTGAGTTTTATAAAAATGGCCTCACTTTTCATGTAATCTCCTGTATGTCCTCATTAGTATGATCCTGAAATTTGTTCATGGTTTTAAGTCACTATAGTTCATTTTTCAGATCAACAATATAGTTTATTAGAAATGTCATGGTTTGTTTATTCATTCTCCTCTTCAAAAGCATGTCAGGTGGTTCCATTTTTACTATTATGAGCAATTCTCAGTGAATTTGTGTGTGTGTCTAGGTGCATGTGTCTAAGAGAAAAGATATTAAAGATTTTAGCCTATTGTCTTCTGAAAAATAATATCTGTTATCCAGCCTCTGTTCCTTAAGGCTAGACTAAGTTTGCTATTATTGGAAAAGCACCTTAGTTATTCTAGCTGATGTATATACAGTGCTTTTAGGTAAAAGAACCATTACTTTAAACACAAATAATTCAGACTTGCAAGCGATTCAGAGGAAGGTGATGAAATTTGACTTTACTTCTCTGTTTCTACTTCAAGGCATCAGCCAAGATATGTTACAGAAACCATCAGCCCTTCTGCCCCCTTAGAAAATAAAGTCTCATTAAAATGTTGCTTTTGTGCTTATACTGAAGTAGCTCTAATGCCAACATGTCTTTGCCTTTCTTCAGTGTTATTTATACAGGGCTTGATGTTTAGAAAGCTAAGACAAGGTGACTGGATGAACTTGAAGGTTTCTTGGGGGGAGTCCTTAGGGATTGTACTATAAACTCTCTTGGCTCTCCACGGACCACACATTTTATAACTCACTCTGTATAAACAACACAAATCTTTTGAGCGTTTTCCAGCCCGTGAATGTTGAATAAATTCTTTTCAGTGGTGACACTGACTCCTTAGGCTGTTTATTTGGACTTCCTTGCTGGAGATACGGCCGTACCAACTGAACCATCTTTTCAACGTTGTGCCCAGAATGTATTGTAAGTCATGTTTATGAATGGAGTTTTATATTCTCTGTGGAGGTACACAAAAAGGGAGAACATAATACACACAGTACTCGTAGTTCAGTCCACTATACAATACAGTACATAAAAAGTAGTCCTGGGCTTGGAAATGTGTACTTACCTAAATGCATGTGTTTAAAAAATTGAAAATTGGTTTACAAAGACATATTAAATTTGCAAAGACTTGGCAATTTACATTTAAAGATCACCTACCAGAGAGTGTATGCTCATGGCCCCCGAGAAAATGGATAGAAACAAGAACAATGAAATGCAGGCAGGCTACCTATTCAGGCAAGAGAAACAACAGAATGAAAAGAAAAAGTTGAGACCAATAACCCAAAGCCTCTTGTATAACAAACATCAAGTGTTGAAATATAGGAAGAAGATTTTTTAGTCCTTTTGGCTTGAGCAGGAAAATAGTGTGTCTTCTACAGAACAGAGCATTTTGTGTTTGCTGAGGGGACTAACAGTCACAATGAAGGGATTTCAGTGACAAGGGGAAGCGGTAAAGGGAGTTTGAGGAGCTCAGAATGCACTCTCTAACTCTTGTGTTGGGTGCCCTCAGCTTCCCTTCTTCTCTTCCCAGGTTCCAGCAGCTCCTATAAACTTTCCTGTCTTTAAAACTCCTGAAACCTGTGTTCAGATCACACCTCCCTCGGTGCCCTGCAACGAAAAAAAATCTCTTCACCCAGCAGTCTATGAACAACACATTTAGAAACTCTATGGCCACAGTAAGCTAGAAGGAATCGTTAACAAGAGAAAATAAGTACAATTTTAAAATGTTTCCATCAAAGTGCAAATGACCACTGCATGGATAAAACGATGGTGACACTATAATAAACATTCCTCCATGTTGTTTACAAATAAGGTTGCAAGATATAGCAAATAACAATACAGGATGCCCAGCTAAATGAATTGCGTATGGACAGCTAACAGTTCCTTTAGCATGAGTGTGTTCTGTTAAATCCATTAAACAAGGCAGATGTTAGACTGGTGGCTCTGAGGCCATGGTGGCCTACGTAAGCATACCTAAATCTAATCCTATAAGGCCCCAAGTTACAAATCTGAAATGCTAAGGACAGCCATGTACTACAACCCACTGGCCTTTAGCCAATCCATCATTTCCTTGCTTTGTTTCCATCTTTTCTCCATAAAAGTTTCTCCCTGTGACTGAAGCGCTACTAACCACGTCAACATGGTGCTGCCCAATTCAAGTAGATTCTTGCTCAAATCAATTCTTACCTCTACCCAACCCCAGCTCTGTTGCTGGATTGGAGTTGTCTTACACGTGCCCGCAATGATCAGGCCTCACCCACAGTCAAATCAACTCTAAAAAAAAAAAAAAATGTTAATATGCCTCAGTTCACCTTTTAACAATTCCATGCAAGAATTAGGACACACTAACACTTAAAAAAAATTATGTGTTTTTTAATCTAAAATTCAATTTTTATTTGGCAACACTAATTCGATCTTCTATAGGTAGCTTTGATAAAACTGGGCATTTTTTTGCCTGCCCCCGAAATTACTTCAGAAAGCCTTAAAAAGTAAAAAGAATAGGTCTTCACTGGAGTTCTCTTTGCAAAAATCTCCTTTACTAATCTCTCCCTTGCAGCTTCTTCCCACCTTGGCTGCTTCCCGTCTCTCTCTTCTCTATGACCCCAAACAAAGCCAGTCCTCTGGGTTCCCTTTCAATATTCCTGTTCTCTTTCTTGTGTGCTCTTCAAACCACAGATACCCTTATGTTCCCTCCCCCGGGCACCTCTAATACTCACTAGACCTTTTTTGTCACTTTCAGTTCTACTCTCGCCCTTTATTCTGTGGAGTACAACGAAGGCCGGAAATCCCATAGAAGAAACAAAAATACTTGAATGTTGAAGAAGGATCAGTACTGTGGATAATTATGCTTTAATATGTGTCTGCCTCTCACAGCCACGTTTTCCTTCAGGAGTGTCCTCAGCTCTCTGAATGAAACAGGCCCCTCTCACCTCCTCTCTCCCGACCATTGGAGTCCTCTCGGGGACCCTAGATATTGCCAGAGATACCGTAAGACTCCTCATGGCTGTCAGAGCAGCACTCCTGAGAACACAGAAAACCCGCTGGGGACAAGCTGATTGATTTGGGATTCCACCCCCTTAAAGGGTTAGCCCTTTCCTGAGGTTTGGCTACTATTGAAGGCCCTGGGGAGCCCCATGGCTTTTCAAGGTTGGGTCTCCCTGGACAATGTGGAACAGAAGCAACAGCAACAGCTCTCCTTGTCTCACTGATGATCTCATAGTGTAAGTTTCCAATGTTTCCACACTAAGTTGGAGGTAGACTTTTTCCTTTTCTTTCCTTTTCTTTCTTTCTTTCTTTCTTTCTTCCTTCCTTCCTTCCTTCCTTCCTTCCTTTTTCTTTCTTCTTTCTTCCCCCCTTTTTTTTGTGTGGAGATAATCTTTAAAATTTGATAACCTTTCAAAAGTTCTCTTCCTTTAATTCTTAGTTTAAGACTTTTAAAAAATCACAAATAGGGGTTTATTCTATCTAATACCTTTTCTGCAGTTATTGAGATGATCATTTGGGTGTTTTTATCCTCATGATGTCATGAATTAAGTATTAAACCAGCCTTGTATTCCAGGAAGAAACACAAAGTTGTCATACAGGGTAGTCCTTTTTAGATATTGCTGGATCTTTTCATGTTTTGTTAGAGATTTTCAAAATCCTTTTTTTTTTTTTTTTTGAGAGATGGGGCTATGATCTTCTTTTCTTGTAACATTCCTTTTCAGGTTTTATGAAGGACTGCTGTCCTCATAGAATGAGCTAGAAATTATTCTCTCTTTATCAGTTCTCTGGAGGAATTTAGGGACAATAGGTATTATTTCTTCCTTAAAGGCTTGAGGTTTTCCATAGAAATGCCCCCTTTTCAGTCCTGATTTTGGTAAACTCTCACTTACCTTAAGTTTCTTGAACAATATTTATAAGAATTTACCTAAGGTAGAGGTTGGTCTTTTCAACAAACTAACTTTTCTCTTGCTTCATTTTTCTCTAGTATATATTTATCTTCCATTACACTGGCTTATTATTCCCTTTCACTTTCTTTGTTGTGTTAAAGTCTAATTTTTCTCATAGTAATATAACTACATTAGCTGTCATTACCTTAATCTGTGCGTTTTATGTCCTTCACCATTCTTTATATTTAAGGTAAATCTCTTGTAAATAGCACACACTGGGTTTTTGTTTTATTATTCATTGACAAGGTTTGTCATTTATTGGGAATTTTAAATCCATTTATATTTAGTTCCCAATATATGTGAGTTTGAATCTGCCATCTTGACGTTCGTTTTTCTATATATTCCACCCGTTATTTGTCCTTTTTTAATTGTTTCTTTTCTTGACATATTTGGTATAATCTTTAATTATTTATTTTCCTTATTCTAATAGCTTGTAAGTAATATATTATTTTATTGTCCTTCATAGTCCTTCAGACATGCTCTCAAAGTCAGTCTGTTGAAGAGTGTCTAAATGTATCCCTTTAACATTTGATCAATGATGACTCTAAAAGAACAAACTCAGCAACACTCCTAAATGATTCACACCAGGAAATACTGAGCTGTGAAACGGGTTCATACTAGGCTGCAGACAGAAAAGGCTTCCCAGTAAACATTGAGCTACAGAGGTTTATATTCTTATTTCTAGACAATCAGTATAAATTATTGCAAATTTCTAATTAACACCTATGATAGCTAAAAATATTAATATCAGGGACCAATGACTAAAGTCCTCTCAGGAAAAAAGAAAGTACAAAAAGTGCAAGGGCTGAGTTTTCCGGGAAGGAGAGAAGATTGTAAAGAGGGGGTTTCCTAGGAAACTGAAGAACATCTGGAGACCATTGGAACTGGGGTCCCCCATGTGCCACCCCAGGGCAGACCTCAGGTCCTCTGTTTCCCTGGCGATGTCTGCGGATATCCCCATCTACAGATTTGCTGTGGGAATCCTTAGCTCCTTCAAGGTTTAACCACCTCGAGTATAAACGGTGACATGGCAAGTGTACCTTTGGAAAATATAAACCCCCGCAAAAAGTTGGACCTTGGAGCAAAGATGCTCCTGTGTTGCCTTTGGCTCTTGTCCTATTTGCACAGGGAGGTGCCTGCCTAGGAGACAAAACTCAGCCCGAGTGTAAATTTCACAAAAATCCTTGCCAGAGGCTAGAAGGGCCTTGAGATGAGGTGTGATTCTGTGTCATTAAGCCCCCGCGGATTTCCTTTGGGCGTGTCTCGCATCTGCAGAGGGAGGCCCACAGAACATTTTATGACCTCTAAGGGAGAAACATGAACTAACCGATCTGCACCGTTTGTGAAGCCTGTTTTTCTCCTTCTTTCCCCTTTCCTTCTTTCTTCCCTTCCTTCCTTCTTTCCTTCCTTCTTTTCTTTCTTTCCACCTCCCCACTCCCTCCTCGTTCTTACCTTTCATTCTTTTATCTTTAACCTGTGTTGTTTTCTTTTCTCCTTGACTTAAATCTCCTTAGCTTTTCAAGCCAGGCCCCACCTTGGCTCATGGCACATGTAGGATAAACATGATTTTTCCTTTGGACAGTTTTCATATTTTGACACTTCACTATTTGAACAGCCCTCTGGAGCCTATCCTATATTCTCCATTCTCCAGGCTGATGTGGTTCTCATTATCTTCTGGCCAGGTGTCTTCGCATTTTTCCTCCTTGGTGGGTCCGTTTTCTTCCCCCTTTTGTGTATCCAGAGAACCGAGAATATGTTCAGAGTCAACCAGCCAGTTATTTCACTATATGCTCAGGGCTTGCTCCATATTAGCTGGAGAAAAATAATAACAGTCTGTGGCTAGATTGTGAGCCTGTACCAATTAGAGCACCGTGGTTGTAGCAGTGAGGTTCACAATGGAAACTGATTCTAACTGGAGATCATACTGCATGATGAAAAATGTTTTGAGTGTGTCGTCAGTATTGTGATATAGCTATTGATGCTTCCTCGGTGACTGATGCATGCATACATACCTGCTTGGTCCTTATCTGTCCCCTACGCAGAGAATGTGGTAGTGAGAAACTTCAAATTACCTTTAAAAATCATGGAGAGCATCACTTTGAAAGATAATGTATGAGTTAGAATAATAAGGGCTAATCTGCTGAAACAAAGAGAACCCCTTCTCAAATGCTTTGGCTTAAATAAGATTGAATTTTATGTATTTTTCACACAGATAGGTAGTGAGTCAGCTCTGCTCCACAAAACCACTGAAAATCTTAGATTTATTTTAGTTTGTTGTGCCATCCATACAAGGTCTTTGCCTAAATGATCAAAATGGGCTATTGCTTTGCCTGGTTTTAAACCCTTGGGAAAAGAAAAGAGAGGAAACAGAAAGCAAACCATTTTCTTTCAGACAAGCGAGGTGGAAATTACTCACATCACTGAAGCTTACCTGTTATTAGTGAAGAAACTATCACATTGCTATTTTTAAATGCAACGGAGGCTGAGAAATTTGGTCTCCTGCGGGGAAGCCATGTTCTCAGGAAGAAAAAGAGGGTGAATTTAAAGAGACAAATAGTGATTGGTAACAGATACTTTGGAATATCAAATCTGGAACCAATTCTAATTATCATCACCTCTTTAAGGCATTATGTATACTGGTTAAACACTCTAGTTCTGGAGGCAGAAAGCTGTGAGTTCTAGCTTGGATCTTCCACTTAGTAGTTGTGTGGCCATAAGCAGGTTACTTAACTTCCTTAAAACCTCAGTTTCCTCAACTATAAAATGGAAAACGTAATAGAGCCTGTATTAAAGATTATATGAAATATACAAGTACTTACATTGTAAGTGTCCAATAAATGTTTCCTTGTTTTGTTTCCTGAAGAGAAGACTTGACCTCTTCCTAGTATTCCTTGGAATGATAGGACTTCCAAGCCAATGAGAGGTCATCCCAGGAAGAGCTTCTTAGTTTCAGCAAATTTAATTTACCAAGAGTCTACTTTAGAGAAGGTATTGGAATAGCAGTTATTAATTTGTCACAATGTTCTAAGAAACTTTATGAATTCGTGTTGGGCCACATTCATAGCTGTTCTGGGCCGCATGTGGCCCATGAGCTGTGGGTTGGACAAGCTTGTTCCAAGTCTTTTTTTCAGCAGCTTCCCTTACGCCAGAAACAACCTTCCTCTTCCTGATATTTCACCACAACTCCTGGGCACCCCCACCGTGTCCCAGAAATCCCAGTTCAAATCCCACCTCTCTTAGACACTTCCACAATCCTGGCCCATTTCTCCTCCATGACACATTTTTTTAATGTTGGTTGTAAATTGATTGCTTTATCTCTTGAGAATTTTCCTATGTCGACACTCAGAGCTTTCCTTCTCACAACTATTCTCCTCCCAGCGGCACTTTCTATGGGAAGAAAACTGATTGGGGGAATGAGAAAAACATAAATCTTAGCTAAATAGATGGTGGTCTTAAGTGCCATATTTGATTGAACAAAGCAATTATTTTTTTTTGCTCATATTTAAACTCTGGTATGTTTGATAATGATTGAGTCTTGTATTGGGATCTAAGTTGTTGGTTTTGTTCTTTGAGGGTGACAGTACTCACTCAGGCTGTGGGGGGATAGGCACTGAAGGTTTGCCACTTAGGGATCACAGTTCACCAGCATAATTTCCTGCTCAACTCCAGTTCAGAACTTCTGGACTAATGGGGCTTAATTGCCAGCCGATTCTGAAGACTTAGCTTCAATACCAACTGCTGCCTCCATTTCCTCACTGCAATCACAGGACCTGGGAGGTGCAAAGTAGCTAGAAAGACTGCAACTGCCCCTCATCTCAGCCTCTCTCCTCTAGCATTTCTACTCCTTAGAAAATGTTGGGCGGTGCTCTCCAGTTTCTTTAAATTTTACATCACAACAGCACTCTGCCTATTGATCAGAGCATCAATTCACATTCTCCATGAAAGCATGCAGCGGAGAGGAGTCAAATTCAACAAAGGCTGATCTGGACTCTGTTAGAGAGGGGAATTTTGAAGATACCTCACCGTGTTAGATAGTTGTGAATTCTGTTTTGTTCAACCCCAACTTTGAATTTTCCTTTTGTGTATGTGCACCTGTCACTTTACTAAGTAATTTAGTAATTTAAGTAAGGTAATAAGGCATTTAAAAATGCATTCCCAATGTAAAATATTTAAGCAAATACAAGTACCGTATTGATACAGAGCAAAACATAAAATTCATCCTTTATCTGCTACCCTACCCTCCATTTTAGCCCTATTTCTACTTCTTCCCCAAAACAACCATTCCGAACACTTTGATTTATACTCTTGCAATTTTTCCTCTCTTCCTCTCTCTATCTTCCCACATCCCTCAAAGCATACATATATCGATATATACCCATATTAATCTCTCTGTTTTTGCATAATGAAATCATACTATACATTGTGACTCTTTTTTATTTAACACTTTGAAATTTTTTCATAAGCAATAATTGAAAATTTTTTATGTCTACTTAATTTTAATGAAAGATTATATACTATCCCATAGCCTGAATATAGCATAGCCATTTTTCTATTTTGCATGGAGCATTCTTAACTGTTATATCTGGATTTTGTCTTCTCAAAATTCATATGCTGAAGCTCTAACCCCCAATCCCACAAAATATGGTTGTATTTGGATATTAGGTCTTTAAAGAGGTAATTCAGATTACATAAGGTTATTGGGGCTGGTCCTAATCCAATGTGACTGGTGTCCTTATAAGAAGAGATTAGGTACAGGTATGCACAGAAGAAATACCATATAATGACACAGAAAGAAGACATCTACCAACAAGGATAGAAGTCTTAGAGGAAACCAATCCTGCCAACACCTTGACCTTGGACTTTTAGCCTCCAGAACTGTGAGGAAATAAATCATCCAGTCTCTGGTACTTTGTTATGACAGCAAACTAATACACAACTCTGCACAGCCTTACACATACATATTTGTGTACATTTAGGCTAGATTACCAGAAAAGAAATCCCAAGTTAAAGTATATGAGAACAATGATTTTTTAATTTTGACAAATATTATCAAATTTCCTCTCAAAAATTTATCATAAGTATTACTTTCCAATCCCTGACATAGAAATCCTTTCAATTCTTACTATTGATGGAGAAAAAAATAACATTCTATTGTTTTACTTGATTATTAATGAAGCTCAGAATTCTTAAGTTTATTGACCATTTTCAGTATTTCTGGTATGAATTAACTGCTTTCTGTGTCCATTATTCTAATGACTTCTTGATGATTTCTTATCAATTACTAGGCATGTTCTAAAATTTTTGAATATTAATCCTTTGTGTGTATATTATATAACTATTCCCTCCAAGGTTGTTGCATAATTTTTTACTTTGCTTATAATATCTCATAAAAAATTGTTTTATTTAATTAGGGATCTGAGTTTTGTATCTTGTCTATTAAGGCCTTCCCTGCCTCAAGATTATAGTGAAAAATATGTCCTATATTTTCTTCTGCTAGTTCTTTAAGTTTGTTTTCAACATTTAACATATTAAGTCATCTGGAATCTATTCATGTTCCTGGTGTGAAGCAGTAATCTAGCTTTACTATTTTTCAAATAGCAAGTTCATTATCCCACCACGTATTAAATAGGCACATTCTCTCAATTCAATTGAAAGACTATAATTTTATTTAATTTTTTTTAACTTTTTTATTACAGTTGACTTTCAATATTATATTAGGTTCAGGTGTCCAGAGCAGTGGTTAGACTTCTATATCTCTTATGAAGTGATTCCCCCATACCTCTAGCACTCACCTGGCACTATACAGTCATTACAATATTATTGAGTATATTCCCTGTGCTTACTTATGTCTCCATGACTATTTTGTAACTACCAGTGTGTACTTCTTAATGCCCTCACCCTTTTCAGCCAGTTCCCTTCCCCACAACTCCCTCCTATCTGGCAACCATCAGTTTGTTCTCTGTATCTCTGAGTTTATTTCTGTTTTGCTTATTAATTTATTTTGTTTTTTAGATTCCACATATAAGTGAAATCATATGGTATTTGTCTTTGTCTGACTTATTTCACTTAGCATAATGCCCTCTAGGTCCATCATGTTGTGAAAGACTATAATTTAAAAAATTCCTATGTATACACGCATGCTTTCTATTCTGTTCCTTTGATCTAGTCCTGAACAAATACCCATTGATTTAATTGCTGTATCTTTCTGGTATCTTGATAGCTAATAGGAAAATACCCTCTTCTTTCTTCTAATTTTTCAGAAACTGCATATCATCAGTTCCTTCATCTTTTCTCTTCCAGGTTTTTAGAATCTTCCTACTCAGCAGTATAAAACCATCTCGATGGAAATTTCATTAGAATTGCACTGAACTGTTAGATTAATTTGGAGGCAGAATTGCCATTGTTACAATTGACTTTTTTTTTAATTCAAGAACATAATGCTTTTTTGTTTCAGTCTTTTCAATGTCTTTCAGTAACACTTTATTATTTTATTCTTTAAGTCACATATTTTTCCTTGCCTTTATACTTAGGCATGTGTTTTTCATATTTCAAGTTGGTATTTTGAATGAGATCTTCTTTTTTCCCTCAGGGCAATAGTGTACAAAACCACAATAGCTTTTTGTATGTTGATCACTACCTGGCCAATCTATTGATCTTATTTGATTCACTTTCATTTTAAACTAGAAATGTGTATTAGTTGGTTAGGTCTGCCATAATCACAAATATCACAGATTGGGTGGCTTAAACAACAAAGATTTGTTTTCTCACAGTTCTGGGGGTTAGATGTCTGACAGTAAGGGGTCCAGTAGGCTTGGTTCATCAGGGCCTCTCTCTGGCTTGCAGACGGCTGCCTGCTACAGGCCACACCCATGTCTACACAGGGGTCTGGTGTCTGTCTGTGTCCCAATTTCCTATTCTTATAAGAACACCAGTTATGTTGGATGAAGGCCCATCCTAAAAACCTCATTTTAACTTACCTCTTTAAAGGTTTGATTTTCAGATGCAATTACATTCTGATGATGAGGACTTGGACATACAAATGTGGGGGGATACAACTGAGTTTACAATAGCAATCATATCTGCAAATAGTGACAATTTTGCTCCTTCCTCTAATTCTTATTTATAATTCTAATTTTTTTTTTTTTTTGTCTTACTGTATTGCTAAACTCTCTAATAGAGTGCTGAATTACATGGCAATAATGGACATCCTTTCCTTTGTTCCAATTTTAATAGGAATACTTCTAATGTTTCACTATTCATTGCTTTTATTTCCTGGTAGGTGATCTTATTTGGCTGAGTAACTTCCTTCTCTTATAGTTTACTAAAGGTTTAGTGGTTTTTCTGTTGGTTTGGTGGGTTGTCATTTCTTTTATTGTCTATTTTGTTTTATAGAGCTGGTATATGGAGTTGGCTTTGACTCTTTACCCACTACCCACCCTGTTTTCAATTTAGCTTTTTAAAAAAATTCACACAACCATAAGAGGTACATGGAAGAGAGATTTGGGGTAACCTTAAACTCTCTTTTTTAAAATTTCTTTTATTGTTTTTGAGAGGAGACAGAGAGAGAAGTGGGAAGGGCCCAGAGCAGTCTCCATAGTTGTACATCATTAGTTGTGACTTTGTTTCATTCCCATGTGGGGTGGGAACCAAACCAGGGCCTCCCTCATGGGAGGCAAGAGCCTTTGCCTCCAAGCCACCCCGGAAGTTGGTTACCAGCTGCACCACAGCTCAGCACACGGGTTTGCATGGGCTGAGGCTGGGAACCAACCCCAGACCTCGTGATTGTGAGGCAAGCTCTCAACCGCTGAGCTATCCCAGCATCCTCTTAAAGTCTCTTTTCAATTGCACTTTTATTTATTTAGTTAGTTTTTTAGTTTTATCCTCCACAAGTAGTTACACTTATGAATGACATGGAATTTATTCCAAAGATGTGTTTTATAAATGCAGTGTTTTACACAACCTGCCAGCCAGGCAATAGCACTGCAAAGAATGAAAATCAAACATCAAATGCTCTTTAAAACATTCAATGGAAAACATTTCTTTATGCTCTCCTGCCTCAGTCTTCACCATGCCTCCCACTCACCCTTTGTCTTTTGGTTTCTCTAAAAGGCATATAGAAAAGTCTTACATTTAATATAAGATGACCTTTTCACATAGAAGTGGGAAAGCAACAAAGAGAAAACTATGTGAGTGAGCCCTTGGGCAGTCATCGCTGAGTGTCCGACGGTCATGCTGAGTGTCTAGTGGCCATGCTGAGTGTCCAGCGGTCATGCTGAGTTCCATGTGTTGGGTGCCTCCTGGTTCTCGGGTTGCTCAGAGAGCCAGGGAACAGACAGTAAGACACAAAGAGCTTATAGTACAGTTTTTTAATCAATCTGCTAATGCAGGTTTGTTATATTTTCCCTCAGATCCTGTCTAATTTTTTGGCAGTGCTTGGGTAACGCCAGATAGCTCTTAATTGCAAATAATTCTGGAGCTTCTTGGCAATGCAGAACTAACTGAAATGAGAGAAAAGCAAGTATACTTATATAATGAGTAATATTAGGACCCAGGGGGCATTTAGAAAATGGAAAAAAGGGGTGGGTTAATTTTGAACCACTTTCAATTTCCATACCAGTCATTACCCACATTAGTGGATTTATTATGTTCTTTTTCTTTCCCTAATAAGAGCCTTGTAAAATTCAGCATATCATCAGGCAGCCTAATAATTACTGTATTTAGGGGCAAATGTTAGATCCTAGACAGAAACCATTTATTATGTCCCAGTCCCTAAAGTTTGACTGAATGGTCATTTTTCTGCTTCCTCATTAATAATCATAATAAGTAAACTGCAAAAAAGAGGAGGAAAGAACTCAGCAAATCAAAACTTAGAAAACTGGAAAGGTCAGAGCAATAAAGCATCCTGCCATTACTCACAGAGCGTGTGAGATCTTAGAGTTATGATTCTTCATTTTCATGACCAAAATTCTAAAGGGAACGAAAATGGCACCAAATGAATCCATTCAATTATGTGGAAGCCCAGATGGGAAAAAAAAAGAGCAAAATAAATAATTCTCTGGATCTGCCTTTTATCAACTCAAGTCCAAAATTATAGGCCTCCCTGGAGTCCAGCCATCGCAAAACAAACACTTAATGTGGCCGGTAATTTAAGTGTTTGCTAACCTCTCGTCCTTTAAACTCTGTGGGACAAGCAGAGAAACATTACGTGATGACACTGGCCTGGTTGAACGTGTGAGGGTAAGGCATCTGTCTTCTACTCCAGGACTGGAGATACAGAAACAACTCTGCCCGAAGATTTTTTTTTTTTAGAAAACTCTTTTGTTTCTTTGGATCACACTCAAAGATTTTCTTGCTGATTCTCCAAAAGCACATTATTCATTTGCTAAACTTACCCTTTGCTTCATTGCAAAAGATGTTATAGATACCTAAACTTGAACACAAGACGATTACACATCAAGAAAATATGTTTGCGCTACCAAATAACTTTTTGGTTACCCATTGTTTGGCTTTCCGTCTGAAAATGCCTTTTGCATAGACGAACATAAAAGCCTGCTCTGGAAGATTTTGCATTTCTTAAAAAAAACCAATTTTTTTTTTCTGCCTTTCTGTTTTCTGATCCAAACACGAAACTGATAGCTTTGTTCCCATTATGGTTTTCTTTTTCTTCCTCCTAAAAATCTGGGCATTTTGAGTGGGTGTTTAAAAGACACCTTCTTCGAATATTCCCTCAGGCTAAGGCAACAAGAACGCACTCTCTGTTTTTGAAAAGTTAGAACAGTTGGAAACTGGAACAACCTCTTAGTGCCAACACAGCCCTTGATCTTTTTACAGTACATGGGGTTTACACTCTGTGAGCCAGATCCACTCCCCTCAGACCTCTGCTGGAGAACACACGAAGAAATCCCCCGCCCCACCCCCCTTGTCTGCAGGGAGTTCGTTTCTGGCCAAAATGCATAAACCATTGAGAATATCTCCCATGGTGGAGTCAGCTCAGAGGAAGACAATCCATTGCGCTCCGAGAGGCATTTGGCTGGGGCGGGAAGGCAGGGAGTCCTACCTCCAGGGATGCTAATGGGAGTTCCATGTGAAAATCTCTCAAAAGCCAGACAGATTTGCTCCCCACTGGTGCTGCCATTCTCAGAAAGCCACATAAGGAGAGATAGAGAATCAGAATGTAAAGGACGACCTCTAAGAAAATATATACATCAAAAGAATGGGTCAATATCTGCTACGCCAGGGGCCCCAGTTTCATGAAGCCTTTCCACATGGGCACCCCAAATCAGCCTCTCCATGTGACCCTCAGCTTTAACATTTCAAAGTGCAGCACAGAATTGCTTTTATGATAACCACAGTGTTTGACAGCAACCCAGAGAAAGCCAGTGAAAAGGCGTAATGCTTTCATGGAAACAAAGTGCCACTCCCCGATGCTGAGGAGCGAGCGGCACATCATTAGCACTGACCCTAAACGTTGCAATCCCTTCCGTAAAAGAGAGGCCTTGTATACTTTTTAAAGCCCAACGCCACAGCAGCTAAAGGGTAATAAAAATTGCATATAAGAACATTATGGTGGTTAGATTGTTTCCAAGAACCCTTGATCCAGAATTTGGTATATTATCTATGTAAGTTTGGAATATAGCTACATAAAAACTCTACCCAAAGCTATTGAAATTTTTCAGATTTCAAAGTGGAGAAAGCCAGCAATCTGATAGAAAAATAGGCAAGTAATCTGAAAGCGTGCTGTTCATAGAACATGAAATGTAAGTGGAACATAAATATTTGAAAAGATACTTAGCCATCATTATAATCAAAGCCGAAAAAAATTATATTTTTCACTTATGAGATAAGCACTGATGAATCAGTTTGGTGACATACAGGTGAAAGATGTAAGGAAATGGCATGTTCATCCTCTGTGGGTGGAAGTGTGAGCTGACTCTGCATTTGGAGATATTTTAATTGCAATTAGACTCAATCGTTGTGGCAATATTTATCAGAATTAAAAAATGCATATAGCTTTTGCTCCAGCAATTCTACTTCTAGGAGTGTACACAGAGAGATGGTTGTACTCACTCATACAAGGCTGTCCAGACAGTATCTAGCCATATAATCGGTTTCATTATATTGACAATGGCTGGACATTTTTTCCGGTTGGCCCTTATATACAAAGACAAAGATGTTCACAGCAGTACAGCCCTCATATGCAAAAATATGTTCACAGCAGTATATTTTTAGTAACAAAAAAATCAAAGTGCTTAGGAATGGAGATATTGAATCTGGTGCATTATTAGTAAAGTACTTGGGGCACTGCTAAATGTAATGAGGCAGATCAACACATAAGTACTGACTTGGAAAGATCTAGAAAGTACAGTACTAAGTGTTTATTTTTAAGTGTGCTAATGTTTATATGCTTGCACATGCCTAGACATTTTCTGGAAAGATATATAAGAAATTATTAATAATGGGTACCCTAGGGAATGTGCTTATAATGTATGTTTGATTATATGCCTTTTTGTTAAGTTTTAAATCTTTTGTCATATCATATAATATGTGTATATAGATAATATATAAATATATATTCAAGAAAAAATGCAGAGATGGTCAGGTGGATATGAAGATGGAAAGTGAACATGACCATGGTTCGCTTGTTTGAGTGGCTGAAAAACAATGAGACCCCCATGGACACCTTAGACATGGAGGGTGTGTTATTCCTTAAGAGATCATCAAAGGCCAAGTTCAATCATGCATATAATATATAGTCTTGGAAAGAGAAATTACAGGAGAAATTGTCCGAGACCTCACATTTACAAAAAACTATAGTCACCACACTGTATTATTACATCCCCAGGATTTAGTCACCTTATGACTGGAATTTTGTACCCTTGATCACCTTCATGAATTTAGCCCACCCCTCTACTCCCTTTCTATTCCCTGTATCTATGAATACTGGGATTTGTTTCGTTTTTGATTCCACATATAAGGGAGATTATACAGTATTTGTTTCCCTGTCTACCTCATTTTGAATTGATGTCCTGGCCATACAGAAATAATTTCCATATTTAGAACTCTGTTCAAAGTGGTAAGTATATTGATTTAAAAAATGTAAGTGCTTTACCAGCTTTTCTAATGAAAGTATTCATTTCAACAGATATTTTTACCAAAAAAAAAAAAAAGGTGCTTGCTTTGCAGGCAATATTTTCATGAGTTTCAACTATATTTGCAAATGCTTGCTGCCTTTAATTAATCAACTTAATCAAGGCCTATGAATGCCTAATCAGTGTTTAACTTGAAAGTATATGGCAAGAATGCTAAAAGAGGAAGAATAATTGACAAATAATAAACAGTAGTGTTACCGATTTTCATTTTTTAAGTCAGCCTCTGATGAAAAGGATCATTTTCCATTGAAAATCTGTTGTCAATATTATCATCAAGACATGACCCATTCATCCAGATGTCAATCATTGGCAAACCCGGTCATCTGCCTACCATAATTGCATTTGGAAATATTAAAAATGAAATAATATAAAAGGGTTGAAGAACAACAGACCTACCATTAACCCATGAAAAGGCAAGGTGTAGCTCATACTTCTTCATTAAATTAACAGAAAAAGGTATGACAAATGACAAAGAAGAGAGGCAATATAAGAGCATTAAGAATCCCTTCTGGCTTCCAGAGACCCTGACCTCATGAAAAGGCTCCCAAAGAAGCCAACTCAGATTCAGGATAGGAGGGTTATCTGGCTGCCGATACACAACCTGACCAATGGTCAGGGTTGGTTCCATGTCTCTCTTTCCATCTTAACTGCTCAAGCTTTGAGCTTCCAAACGGAGCAGGATTGTCCTTCCACTCTGGATATTAGTAGGGTGCCTCTATGGCCAGGTCTACCAGGGATGGTCCTGCTTCACTCCTGTAATTCCTAATGTCATATATTTCACTCCCCAAAGTATTCTGGTTTCGATGATAAATGATATGGTCACCCTCATATGAGTCAGGTGTTTAGTATCATCAGACATTAGGGGGAAATTCAAGTGGGAAATGAGACACCACCGCCATACTCACCAGAATGACTAGAAGTTAACAGATGAAAAATACCAAGTGCCATGGAGCAACTATAGCTCCAACCCACCACTGCTGGGGGTGAAACTGGTACAACTGCCCAAGAGAACTATCTGGCACTATCTACTAAATCTGAACATTAGCATATCAAATCACCCAGCTTTCCACTGGGTAGATATATCTACTTTTATATCAAACTGAAATAAATATATGTGGGCACCAAAGATAAGTATACGAATGTTTCTAGCAGCACAATGCAACTGCCAAAAACTGGAAACAACCCAGATGCACATTCCCGTAAAAATGGATTGATGGAGGTATATTCATAGAATAGACTTCTATTGGGCAGTGAGAGTGAATGTGTTATTGCTACATACACATGAATAAATTCTATGAATATAAGGATGAATGAAAAGCAAACACAAAGCACTACAAGCTGCATGATGTCATTTATGAGAAGCAGGTAACACTAGCCTCTGGTGTTAGAAGTCAGGCTGATGTTTACCTTTGGTGTAGTGTTGTAACAGGGAGGGGGCCTGAGGGAACCTTTTGGAATTCTGGTGACATTCCATTTCCTGATCTGGGAACTAGTTACACTGGGGTGTTCACCATAAAAATTCATTAAATTATATATTCCCACTTCTGTATGTATGTTATACTGCAATATAAACTTTTAAAAACTTAAAAGCAAATGTAAGCAGTCTTTTTTTTTAAAGCAAATACAACCTAAAAGTAAGCAGAGGTAGAAAACAATACCAGAGAAGGCAGTTCCACGGCATGAAGTATCACATGAATCAAAGAATACTGTTTTGTATTGACAACAGGTCACCCCACCACTAAGAGCATCAATTACAAACCTTCTGTTTCTAATGAACTAGCACCCAATCATATTAAGCAAAATATTTGGGAGAGAAAACATTTTCCAAAGAAGTATTGTTAGGGTATGTATTGAGTGTGTACTATGTAGATGTCCTTTTATAAGCATACATAATAATTGATGATGGCAGGGATGTCTACAACCTGAACTTCCTGTCACTGAAGCTAATGGGTGATCCATACATCCTTGGTCAGAAAACCTGTAACCTAATATGGCTCTTTGCTTGTGAGGACGAACCAGCGACATAATGACAGGCCTAACACATGGGCTTTCTCTTGCAGAGGAGTGACAGTTCATCCTCACTGCATATGGTACTTTCGGGAGGAGAGGTGACATTGCAGAGGTGAGGCTACATCAGATGAGCCAAAGTAGGATAAGTTTCCTGGGCTCTTGGCAGTGAAGAGTCTTCCCTGAAGCCATCACCAGTCTTGGTGCGTGTGTGTGCCCACTTTGTACAGTTTGCTGCTTCTAGACCTCAATCATCCACTCATGACCAAAAAATAGTGGGAGAGAACACTGGTCCTAAAGACAACCTCTGGTCTTGGAATTGGCCCATCCGTTACCGAGGGCATGCAACCCAGTAGGCTCAACTTGCTTGTCTTCTGTCGGGGAAAACTGTGCAGAAGCAAATAAGGCTGGTGCCACCACTGTTGTGGGCACTTGGCCCAATTTTCTTGTGCTGTCTGGGAAAGGAAATCTGGAAGGTTCCACCTACACCAACTCACAACTCTGTTTATTTTCCTTTCAAGTCTCCTTTTGAGGCCAAGATGTTGGTGAGATGAATAGTCCATTTGTTGCCCTGGGTTAGGACATCACAGTCCGTCATTGCGCAATGTGTTTTTTATGGGTGAACTTGGACTCTAAATGAACACTTAAAGTAGGGAATGGAGAGGGAGGATGACTTAGGCAGCCAGTGGGAATGAATGAAGTGATTTAAAAGACAATGGGGTCACAGTAGAGCCTAACCTGAATATCAGCGGGCAAGGGCTGTAAGAAAATAATTCTATAATAAAATATGTCAAAGATGCATTAAATAAAGTTGACATAATTTAATCAGTTAGGGTTCGCTTGGGATCTCCATAGCGAAAGGAGCATTTGCAAATACCGTACTATGAAGAGTCGGAGGACATGCTAATTGATATTGCCAAGTGAAATGGAATCCTTGTTATAAAAAATGTATAGTGACACCCATCTGCTCAGCTGCCATTCTAAGACAACAAAACAAATGCAAATGCTCTAAGTGGAGAGGGTGCACAACTGTATCATTAGTCACTTACCCATGAATATGAGTCTTACATAGTCTTATGGAGAAAACAGTGGGGGAGAAAACAATTGTAAGGCAAGGGTGGGCTTGGGAGTTAAGATCTGGGCAGACAGTACGTGGAGACCACTAAAAACGGACAATCAATCTTTCTGGGAGGTTAAAGACTGTCTTGCCTCAAGCCCGGGATAAAGGAATATTCCAGCACTTGCACCCCATCCTCATCTGTGATAGATGGACAGCATCTTACATTTGCCTAGAAGCCAGTCAAGCAGAGACAAGTTTTTCTGGTCTTAATAGGCTTGTAGTTGTTGTTTCTCCTTAACGACTGATTAGTTCCTGTCCTATGGGCCTATGACTTCTGTAACGCACCATGTTTCTTCTTTGTTTCAATTGCTAGCCAACTCCAAACAAATGTATGATTGAACCTTTTACAACATTCATTTTCTTTTCTTTTTTATAAAAGATTTATTGTATTTTTTTTGACAGAGGCAAAGAGATACAGGACAGAGAGAGACAGAGAGAAGCGGGAGGGCCCAGAGCAGTCTCCATAGTTGTATGTCATCAGTGTTTGACATGGTTTCCTTCTACACAGGTGGGCAGGGGCCTTGCAGGGTGGGAACTGGGCTGGGGGCCTCCCACATGGGAGGCATGCCCCCTAGAGCCGGGGCCAAACTGGGAAGCAAGAACTGAACTGGGGGCACATGCCAGTTTAGCATATGGGTCCACACAGGCCGGGGCCAGGATTCGATCCGCGGTCCCCAGGGCTGCAAAGTGAGTGCTTAAGTCAGTGAGCCATCCCAGCTTCCCACAACATTCATTTTCATTAGTGCACTTTGTAGAATTGTCTACAGTCAGCTTCATCTTGTGGCCCTACCCTTTTCTCCCTTCTCATTATCCCTCGTTCCTGTTTTTATTTTATAGTATTTTGCATTCTATATATAGTTGAAAAAAAACATCTTAAATATTTGGAGACGAACATCTAGTGCACCAGAGTGACCTTTAATATTTGTGGCAAATATCAAACTGTTATTTGCCTTGTTGGGTTAGGTTAATTAAGAAAGAGATTTAAAAAAAAAAATACAACAAGGTTAACAAATACAGAAATTGTGAAATTAGAACTTGAAAGAAGGATCCCCTATTTCTTGCTCTAACTGTTGGTTCCTACTCCTCAGCAGGTAATTAATGTATTTTAGATCTGTGATCAGGGAGCACCTCAATTTCACCTTGAGGAGAAAGAAAAATACCACAGAACTAATTCAGATTCTACCAAAACTAACTTTTTAAAGCTCTAAATAATAAAATAAATCACAACATTCCCGAACTTGATTGTCATATTTTCAGGACATGTTATGTTTCAGATGGATATATGTTTGGGTGTTTTTAATCTGCTTACTTTACTTTCGATTGATTTTTGAGTCTTTGTTTATTTTCTTTTTATGCCATTTTTTGGAGTGACATTGGTTAATAAAATTATATAAGTTTCAAGTGTACAATATTCTAATACATCATCTGTATATTGCATTATGTGCTCATCACCCAAAGCTTAGTTTCCTTCCATCGCCATATATTTAACCCCCTTCATGGGATTATTTTATGAAAGAAATACAAGTTCGTGTTTATTTTTTTTGCTTTTTTCGTCATGATCCCCAGAGGTTACGATTAGTAACAATTTAGTGTCTATCCTTCTGGAATTTCCTACGTGTAAACACACACACGCATGCATAGATATGTGCTGTTCATTGCACTAAGAAGCTTTCCATCGTAAAGAGATCAAATGAACACACCGCAGCTAGCTTACCCTTGGGATGATTTTTAAAAACGTTTTCAGGGTTTGCTCCCATTTGCTTTAACCGCTAAAATGGGGAAATAGACAATGACCATGTCAGCCCATTGTAAACAGCTTCATTTTGTAGACATTGCCCTGTGAAGCCTAACACACAAGTGGATCTGAACTCACTTTCTATCTCTTTCATCTACAGCAGGCATTTCATGAGAACACAGATGGCGGTGCTTCCCTGGCCACAAAGTGGCCTTGAGCTCCCTGACAGGTTTTCACACTCACCAACAGGGACCGGGCGTGGTGCTTGTGCTCATTGTGAGTTTTGTGCTGTTGAGTCAGTTTCAACTCCTGGTGACCCTGTGAATGAGTGACACCCACAGTGTCCCGTCCTCACTGGCCCTGCTCAGCTCCTGCAGACTCACGCCTATGACTTCTTTTATGGAGTCAATTGCTCTCATATTTGGTTTTCCTCATTTCCTGCTGCTGCCTTCTCTTTTTCCCAGCATTATTGTCTTTTACCAAGAACCCCACCTTCTCACCATGAGCCCAAAGCAGGACAGCTTCAGTGTTGTCATTTTTGCCTCCAGGCTTAATTTGCTCTCAGACTCACTCGTTTGTCTTTCTGGTGGCCCAAGGTATCTGGAGAGCTGTCTCCCAACACGGTATTTCAAATGATTCAATGTTTTTTCCTATCAGGCTTCTTCCCTGTCCAACTTGTAAATTCCCATAACTGCCACCAGAGGGCACCAACCACTGGCATTCAAATATACTGAGCCTTGAGCACTGTAGGCAGATCCTAGCTTCAAGGTGTGTTTCTGCTCACAGTGGCTAGTTTTACTTTGATTCCATTATAATGCCTTAAAGGGCCATGATTGAACTCCCTCCCCAACTACTGAGTGCCGCAATGCAGGTAAAGTGCTTTACACAATGCCTAACATTTATTTAGTAAGTTGTTATTGTCATTCATGTCCCACCAGAAAAGAAACTAGAGAACCATCTCTTCCTGTAATAGTCTCCCTAACAAATGTGGCTTCTCCATTTAATAGTAGTCCAACGCAGGGTTATCACATCATATCCAAAAGTGCTTCTGCCTTGAATTGCTTGATTAATTCAAATGTAGATGACCGAGTCTACCTAAGTACGCTTTGAAATGTTTTTCTAATTTTTATTTCTTTTTTTAAATGTATGTATTACCTTAGATACCTCCCCTAATAAATGTATTTTGTGAACTATACACATATATTTTTTCTATCAAATGATTGTGGGAGATATCCTGAGAAAAGTACACTGTTTTAGTTACCACCATCACAAAAAGAGATTTGTGGCCTAAATTAAGCTTATATCACTCACAAACGTTATTCAAGGATACTTACGCCAAGGACAAACGCAAGACTTTCACTAACAAGTAGTTCACTAGTGCAGCTGGGGGGCGGGGGTCCACTGAATTTCCATACATTTCTATTGATTCCATATATTTTACAGGTAAATATAGATAAACGCATTTTTATTTAAACAGAAAATAAACTCTCAGATGCTCATTTGTCAATATAATGAGAAATTCAGACAAACGAGCAGGCAATAAGGCATGAGGCCACACGGTGGCGCTATTTCATTAATTTGGGAAATGCTATAACCACCTGCCGTCACCCCGCTAAACACAGGAAAACCATGGGAATAGGAATGACTTGCCTTCCCTGTATAATTCCCACTTGAAGGAGAGAACCCAGTAAATTTAACAATTAGAATTAATTTCTATCACCTAGCTAAAAATAAAGCAGCACCAAATTGCCAGTGTGAGAAGTGTGAAGTGGGTTGTTTGAGAAATGGTATCTAAAGGCTCCATAATGTTAACTTATGCTATAGCGTTTAATAGCCATATTTTTAGCTCTCCCTGGATGTACAGGGCACTTTCACTTTTATTATTATATGACATTAGTATTACTTAGTGACACTGGCAAGGGAGCATTGCCCCTGAGACGGTAAGAGGTCATATGAACCTTTCTGATAGCCAACATTACACAACCTTTCACATCACTGTTTGGGGTCCTACTGTCTTGCTGACGGCTGTGAGTCGGTGTGCATCCCACAGGCACCTCCCTGACACTCTTTGCACTCTGGCTCTGGAATGCTCCCACCCTTCTCCCCGGCTGATATGATTGTGCCCTAAGGTTTCCACTCGTTCTGGTCCACCAGCCCAGACCGGCATCCACAGTGCTGATCAGGAATGAGACCGCAGCTGCCACAACCACAGAGACCCCAAGGAGCCGCGTTCCATCCCATACATGTAAAGTGATTTATTATCTGCCCCTTCCCTTCCGCGTGGCGCAGACATCTGAATGCTGGATCTAGTCTCTCGTGATAGGGGACTGCAGCCAACCCCCTCATTTCTTATTCATAGACAGGGCAACGTGTAATGTGATTACGCTCATGATGGATTGGATCCGACAGACAGGAGAAAATGCAGCCGAGAACATGACATGGGGAATGAATATTCAATGCCTCCTGCAGTCAGCAGGGAAGGGAGGAGGGGGTGAAACAGATGCAGAGACACCCAAATAACTTCTAGTATCAAGCTCGGAAACGAATGCCCGCATCAGGCCAAGGCTCCTTGGGTGTTTGCTCTTGCCTAAAGAGCTCTTCAGGAGGCAAGACAGAAACCTCCAAGTTGCCAGTAATTTGTTGTGACTTACTTAAATAATAATAATAACTATTTACTTTCATGCCTAATTTTGTATCTGTGATTGTGTATTATTTTTAAGAGAGTTCCCCAAATTGTATAAGCTTCGGGCTTCTCTGAGCCAGGATCTGCCTCTACTTGTGTCTGTGTTGTAAAACATTTTGTCTTTCATCTCCGATGCAGACAAGGCTGAAACAATTGTCATAAATCTTCAGGCTGTCATTGCTCAGCATAGTGCCTGAGACACAGTTGTGCTGGTAAAAGAGGGGGAGAGAAAGAAGAGAGAAATGGGGGGAAGAGAGGGTAGATGGGAGAGAGGGAAGGAGGGAGGAAATGGATAGAATTATATGTGAAATTACTAATTGGTTTAATCCATGGAGGGAGTGGTCAGCACTGTTAAGAGCACCTATTTACTTTTCTAAAGCAACCTTCTAAATAAACTGGATCTCTCCTCTGACGATAGTTCTTGCACATTCCAGACAGCTTCAAAGGGATATCCAATAACCCCAAAGGTCACATGGTCACGACACTGCATGGTTAGAGGCAAGATCTAGACTTGGTTCTAGGAATGTGCTCCCACTCTGTGAACACGAATCTTCTGATTACATGAACCACTAATAGTCATGTCTGATTTTGCTCTCATTCTGCTCTTCCAGGAAGAGTGTTTGGAAATTCCTCAAACAATTCAACCACTTGTTACGGAAGTTTGCTGCAGCCACTGGTCTTTGTCACACGGGGTCTCCGTCCTGAGGTCTTGGTGACTTTTCTGCAGAGCTGCGACGCAATCTGAGGATGGGTAATCCATGTGCCAGGCCAAGGTCACTGGCCCAAACCTACTGGGTTCACCACCGCTCTTGATCATATTCATAAGTTCATACCTTACCTCTGTAGGAATCATCTTTTAGGTAACATCTATCGACAGAGTATGGAGGCTCAGGATCATGCCAGCCTGAGGTCTCAGAGTCACCGTGAGTAAAGTGACAAGGCAAAGAAGGTTACATGAGCAAATACATAGCAGATTTCTAACCTTTCCGTGTCTTTTTATAAAACATCTGTGTATGTTTTATGGGTTTCAAACACAAGCCACAGCTTGCAGCCTTCACACTGAGTGAGAATAAAAAGAGAAGGGGACATTTTTTCAGAGGCGGGGGTGGGGGTGGGCAGGGTAAAGGGAATAGTGGAGTTTCTGCTCCTGGTGTGTGTTCATGTAGACTGGAGACAAACAAGTGCGCATTTATTCCACGAAGGGATAAATCTTACGGAAGCCCAGCTGCCGTCTGCCCATAAGGTTTCTGCAAATTTCCTTCTGGTCTATCTGACCTTCCGGGTTCGTCTGTTGTCCTTGGTTGCTAGGGCCTAAAATCAGAACGACTTTTATAGCTCTAGTCAAGGATTAAACTGTTTGGTCATTTGTTTTACCTGAAAGAAATTCAAGCTCTGATAGCCATAAATAAAATGTTATTGTCAGAAAATAGAAAACACCTTTTGCAAAAAAAAAGTAAAGATCTATTATGAATTTAGCATCCAAGCTTGGGCGGTCTGTCATTTGAGTATTACATTTTGAGACAGTTAAATAGATCATGGAAAGCTACATATATATATAAAGTTACTTTTTAAAAAAAGTCCTCATTGAAGACAAAGTTTGCCTTGGTGGAGTAGTTATGTTTGTCTCCATTCTTTTGGTTTCTATCTTTTTTTTTTTTTTTTTTTAGCTATCCCTAGAAAAAAGGCTTTTATAGGATTCCTAATTACACCGTGTTATCTGTTGACTGAAGAGAGCCATTAGAACAGTCTCTGATTATCTGAAATTTAATTCGCCTTCCGAAGCTCTTAAGAAGACAAACGCATGCACTTGTAGGGTTACTCCCGTCCCAGTGGGGTGGGGGGTGAGGAGAACAGAGGCGCTTGGGAGAAAGACACCCTGTGGCTGTTCTTGAGGGCCGACTTAGAAACAACTGTCCCTATTTTTTATTTTATTTTTTTCCAGCTGAATCGTGCCTATTTTTCACGTAGGCACTCTCTTGGGGGTATTCATGAAACACTGCTCGTGGGATATTTGTAGCTACAGGATGCTCTTTCTATTTAAAATGGAAAGAAGAGTCCCAGTATGCCGGCTGGAAGGAGCCAGGGGTCACTCTCTGGGTGCAGGAATGTGCAGCAGCGGGGTCGCAGGAAGTGGGGCTCAGGGGGTGGGGGTGGGGCGGCAGCTGGGCAGAGAAGCCCGAGGATCACAATGGGGCGAAGCCAGAAGCTACGGTTGTCCTTTCAACCCCGCCCACTCCCCCAGCAAGTCCCGGTTCTTAAAAAGTCGATTTTATTGGCGCCTGTCTTCTGTGTGCCTCAAAACGAAGTGACCGCTAGGGGGCGATATGGTACAAGGCAAGAACTGGGCCATGCAGCGGTGAAAAGGAGACAAAACAGAGAGATTGTGAAGAGTGCAGAGCATTCTTCCCACTCTGTCGTCCCCACAACTATCCGCTCGCTAAAATATCAAAAGTTAACTGCACGATAAAGTACTGTGCATGCTAATACATCCTTTCCCCCCCGTTTTACATTCTGAGAGTTGGAACTAATTTTAGAGAGTATATGGAACAAGCTAATTTCCAGAAGCATTCCTGCTCATAAGTCTAAAGTGTAAGATCAAACAATCACTCTCAAACAAGGGGGAGGTTGCACCCCAAAATGTCAATGGTGCACAGATTGAGCAACCCCGGTCCAGAGAGACTGCATTTCCACCAAACGAAGGGTGTTATCGAGCTGTGTAGCCCCAGCCAATCCAGGCACACTGGTCTGGCTACCGATGTGCCTCCGTGTGCATTGCACATTTTTTCCCTGAACAAACCTGCTCATCTGATTGAAACGTTGAGGCAGATACCATGTTTTCAGACCCCTGCCAGGACTACGGGGCGCATTCACCGCAAGGCATCTGGGCCCCAGCCCCTGCCCCACTCCCCGGCCGGGTGCCTGGACTCAGGACATCCTTCGTGTCCTTGGCAAAGGTGCCACCAACAGCCCCCTCACCACACTCAGACCCCTGGATCCTCAACTGACACAGATGACCAAGGCAGCATTCACCTGTGTGACCTTAAACAAGTCCCTTAGCCTCATAAAATGTAAGTGAGAATATGGCACAGGCCTCTTAAGGGTGTTGGGAGGAGCCAGTGAGCTGATACACAAAGCCAGATATTAGGCTTTAGGCACTCCCCCCACCTCTCTCTCTCTGTGTCTGTCATAGTGTATGATTCGCTCTTATTTTCTTCTCTAAAAGAACTTCACTCAAGCGCAACATCGATCATTGTACAATCACTTTTCTTTTTAAAAATCATACTTCTTTCGATATATGTTATTATTACATGCCTCGTTGTAGTATTAGCACTTTCAACTATTCTACCCAGAAACAGAGCAGGGCAGTGTTTGCAAACGAGACCCAGATTGCTGGAGCCGGCCCTCCTTCCCTCTCTAGAGATCTGGTCTTGAACAAGCTGCTCAACCTCCCTCCCTCTTCCCAGCTCTAAAATGGGTGTGTTATAAGATGACGTCAGCACGGCTAAAGCCTCTGGAGCCATCGTAAGTACTAAATAAGACACAAGGAAATGCAAACGACAGCCATCAGGTTAGTGCTATTTCCCCAACACCTAAAAACAGCTCAAACACACTAGGGTGAAAAAGGATAGAATACTCGGCTGAAGCTAACCGTAGAGCCCGATCCTCTCATTTGACCCAGAAGACAACTTGAACACAAAGGCCGTCGATGCTGCACAGAACAGAGGACCAGCATCCAGGACCAGTCCCCCAGCTGGCCCCTGCTTCCCCTCCCCTTAGTGAGCTCAATCAATAACTGCAGTATTGACGTGATGCTGTTATGAGCCTTGCCCACGACGGGCAGTCACTTCTGGAATCGGCTTTAGGTTCCTCATCCCATGGACCACTGGGAGCCGGGGATGTCTCCAGGTGCACTCGATTAGAAGTTTCTAGAAAACATTAGCTGGGGATTTTTCTTTTCCTTCTACCAGTGGGTTTTACCTGAAATAGAAGACCATTACTCCCTCCAAAAGAAAACTTAGAAGGAAATAAACCCCAACAGTCAACACAACACAACACAACGAGAACAGTCCAGAGTTTTCTTGAAAAATCTGCTGCCTTTCAGAGGTCACCCCTTGTGCAAACGGTATCAACACCAGCTAACGTAGCTAGAGTTCTTACGACATAATAGACACTATATTGAGCGCTCGGCACACTTCAAGTCGTGTAATCAGAGAGCAGACAAATGTATAAGTCGTGACGCTGTCACTCCCTTTCACAGGTGAGAAAATGTGACCTCCTAGGAGTTACTAGGTCACTCAGTTACTCACCGGTGGGGCCGGCAGTCAGGGGCCACCAGGCCCTCAGCCATCACACTTCCTTGCCTCCCGGGAAGGACACGGTGCTAGGAAATTCAAGGTGTGGATTGTTACGGACTCCTTGGGAGCACAGTCACACAGCCCGGGGGTTTTAAATAGTGTGCGGCCCCACGGGGTTAGTCTGGATCCTCAGACTAACGAGGCTCCCCCTGGAGTGCACCCGCTGCTTAGCAACAGGCCCAAACAAGTCTAGCTCTTGTCTAGCAGGAAGGAAAATGAGCCTGGAGATGCATGGGAGGAAGGCGGGAAGCAGGGAGGGAACTGGGTCCAGCCAAGCCAGGGAGGGTGTGAGCAGCGAGGGGCACGGAGGGTGTGAGCAGTGGTGGGAGCCAAGGGTGGGCCTTGGCTCTTGGAGGCAGCAGGAGGCTCTGGTGGGGAGGACACGCCCATGGCCAGCTTTCCTATGAGGCCGGAAAGGACCCTGCCAGGTGTTTTGACACCCAGATCTGCAGTCTCTCTGATGCTCTGTCCCCGACCCTCTGGATGCTATGGGTGACATCAGGGATTTCAACTGTTTGAACTTGAATGTTATTCAAAGAACGAATCTGAATGCCTTCTCTTTATTATTGTTGCCTGGTCACTATGCTTATGAGATGCCAAAGCCGAGAAGGAAGCTAGAAAATGAAAATACCCAGTCATCTAAATTCAGTCTTAACCTTGGCATACAGGCTGCCTGTAGATGGTGGCTGGAAAGATCTAGACTGTGACCAGGGCCTGGGGACAGGCCCTGGGGAAAATGCAGCCCTCTGTAGCCAATGTCTACAAGACCCTGAAAGGAGGAAAAAAATTCCAGAGTAATAGAAAAGTCCCAATGAAACCCCACCCATCCTGGAAAGAAAACGCCGGGCATTGCAGACTTCATCTAAAATGTGTACAGAGGTCAAGTTCGATGCACTTATCCTTCCCTAGTGGGGTTATTTCTGTTCTGTCACACAATTAGAGAGGTACAGAGAAGCTGTACCCCAAATACCCCCAAGACAATCAAGTTTCCAGGGAACTAGTGTTAAGTTTCTTAGGAGTCATAAAAAGTACTGTGGTTATGTTAAAAGAAAGAGAGAGGCATTTTGAAGTAGGATAACAAAATTATATGATGTCTGGGGTATGCTTTAAAATAATTCAACCGAGATAAAAAGAAAATGAAAGTGTTGCAAATCATTGAAAACTGATCATCTTAGTGATGAATTTATGAGGCTTGTACTAATCGTACTATTGTGCTATTCCTACTACTTTTATGTGTGTTTGAAATTTTTCATAAAAAAAGAAAATGGATTTGTGGAACAAACACCTCAAAACTTGCAGATGTGTCTAGGACTTCTTCCTTTGATTTGAGTAACTTCAAAACGCCTGCAACTTTCAACAAAACCTTCATACCTAACATCTATGTTTTAAAAGCCACTTCAAGAAAATGAATTAACCAGATGACATGGTGATTAATGTAGGAAATCAGGAGAATGACCAAATAAGGGAAGGTTTGTTTTGGGGGGAAAAGAAGAATACAGGCTGGGGGATCAGAAAGCTGGAGTAAGTGGTAGTATGGAAATACATTTTGATTTTTAGGGAAGTTGGTGGGAATGTCTTCTCAAAGGAGCTCTCTGATGCTCATAAGGAATAGGTGATCAGGAATATCTGGTAGACCAGAATATCTGGCACTGGTCTGGTGCTTGCCACTCACTGGTCGTGTGTGTTTGCGCATGGCATTTATGTGTTCATCCATCAAACATCCGGGTGGGAAAGAAGACATAGTGACCCCATCCAGCCCTGGGGTTGCTTAGCATGTCTGTGGGAGGGTGCTGACTGAAGAAGCCCTGTTCAGCATGGCCCGTGATGCGTGTGGACTATGGGAGGGCAGTATGGAGTCCCTGAGGAACGTTGATGGATGACAAAGGCTAGGCATGCGTAGAAAGGGGAGGTCACAGCAGGGGGAAGGAACTGGAGGGGCACATTTGTGGAGATTGTTGCAGATCTTCTCGGATCTCACAGGGTCTTTTAGGGGTGTGGCAGGCGACATAGCTGGACAAGAAGGCTAGGCTCAGGTCCATGTGACAATTCAATAAGTCATTATGGGGTCCCTATAGGTGCCAGGCAATGTGCCAGGGCCCAGGCTACAGCAATGGACAAGACAGAGACAAGTGCCCACCTTGGCAGAAATTGCACGGATGCAGGGGAGGGGAAAGACAATAAAGAAGGCAAATGAAGACAGAGCGCATTCGCGGGCAGGGTCACAGGGGCTGTAGCCAAAGGCATCGGCGGGGCCCGGATCAGGAGCGTCGAGGTTGTGGTTTCAGTTTGAACATGTGAAATATGTTCTGAAGGAAGGGAGGAATGAGACTTGCTGGTAGCTAAGGGAAGAACATTCTAGAAAGAGCTTCTAGGATCTTGAATACCAAGGGGGAAAAGCTTTGTTCTCAGAGCTATGGAGACGGTGGATTTTAACTGGGAATTCAAGCCATCAAATTTCAGTTTTTAAAGATTTATTTTTATTGGTTTTGTTTTTTTTGACAGAGAGAGAGTCAGACAGAGACAGAGAGAAGGGGGAGGGCCCAGAGCAGCCTCCATAGTTGACAGCATTAGTTTTCCTTATAGTTTCACTCCACAGGTGGGCGCAGGGCTGCACAGGGCAGGAACTGGGCCAGGAGCCTCCCACATAGGCCCCGGCAAGAACTAAACTGGGGGCACACCCAGTTCAGCATATGGGTCCGCATGGGTTGGGGCCGGGATTTGATCCTTGAGCCCTGGGGCAGCAAAGCGAGCACTTAACCTGCTGAGCCATCCCAGCTTCCCCAAATTTTAGTTTTGAAAGGACCATCATGGTTCCATGTAGCAGGTAGGAAGAAGGAGGCAGGGAGACCAGTGGGGGAACACTTTCAGAAAGTTCTAGAAATGACGCTGTAAGGATCTAACTTGGAAGGAACATGCGTGTGGCAGGGGAGGGCTTGCAAACAAGATATAGGGAAGGGCTGGTAGTTGGTAGGAGCCATGTGAGTCCAGCTGGGGAGGAGGCCGGTCCGGGGAGGGAGGCGGTGGTAACCCTATCCTACAAGGCACCTGGCAATGAGCATTTCAGGATGGAGCCGAGCCGCTGTGTCCGTGAGCCCAGAGCCCTGCTTCGTGCCGCTGCAGGCTGGTGGGACAGCCTTTCATATCTGTTCTGCTCCACGAGGCTAATTTGTTTTCAGATATAAATGAAAGCTGCTGTCCCAAAGCCACTGCACTGTCTCTTCACAGAAACGCCCTGTTTAATGAGTTAGCAGGTTGTGGAGATGCAGATCTGTCTTTGTGTCCTTCATGCTCAAGCACTGCCGAACCACGGTGACGTCTAAAGGAGCTACATGCAAAAATAACCTAGCATGAAGCTGGGCACTCCGAGGCTTGTGTTATAGTTGGCCCAATATTCTGGTTTTTCCTTCTAAAGAGAACATAAAAGGTTATGAACTGTGACCATAGTGCTGCAGCAAGTTATACCAAGACCCCCGCCCCTTTCCAGAAGACAGCACTGGGGAAAGGGGGCCTGCACCCTCTTTAAGGCTCCCTTGACACGTTCGCTGGTTCATTTTCTGTGAGATAAAGAAGGGGCCTTGGCCCTTCATGGTGTCAAGTGTGGAGGGAGTCCGAATGGAGGCCTGTGGGCTTCTGTCCTGAGACAGGGTGGTTTGATTGTCTGCACAGATGTCCCAAGCACAGCTGTGGGACGTACGCAGAACTCGTCAGTGTGTCCTCCTCCCTAGCCAGCCACCGGTGCAGGCCCCAGAACAGCTGCAACATTGGATGAAGTCCCTCCTTTGACAGAGGACCACAGTGTGGACAAAATATGAACACTGCTGAGCGTTGTGCTTCCTGGGAAATAAAGGGACAGGAAAATCCTTTGGCTGCTCTTTGTCTCTTGATGTCCTGAAACTTCCGTCTCTTTGTGATGGAAAGAATCAGCCCTGACTGTGTGCCACAAATTGTTAGCTCCCTGGCTCCTGATGAAATAATACATTACGTTTTTATATCTGCAAACAACTTAGAAAAAAAAGTGTTCAAGGCACTGAGAGGGTGGACATGTAGCAGGCATTGGCCAGGAGGCAAGTGAGATGAACAGGTAACAAAGTGCTGAGGCTTAAGATGCAGCACGAGTCAAGAGAGGACTTGTGTGAGTGGTGGGGGTGCCAAGGGGAAACTAGGGTCCTCCTTTAGATAAGGTTAAGCGTCACTGCCAGGTCTACTGTAACTACCCATTCAGTACATATTCAGTTGGTTGACTATAATCATGGAGTCGTGTTAGAGCCATTCATGACACTACTAAGGTGACCAGATTTTAACATTGGTAAAGCAGGACACCATTGACCAGAGGGGAGGGGCTTCTTGATTAAAAATTTGGTCTATCTCCCGCTGTTCCCTAGCTTGTCGTGCATTCTTTCCAAACATCGGGACTTTTTAAAAACGCCGCGGGACGCGGGACAAATTGTTAAAAATCGGGACTGTCCCGCCAAAAGCGGGACGTCTGGTCACCCTACACTATTCTCAGATACTACACAAGCCCAAGAAAACATTAGATGATACTATCACAAGGCACCTTTGTCAGTTCACACACACACACACCAACCCACTGAGATCAACCAAAGTAAAAAGTGAGACTTCGTAGGAAGAAGCAAAGGGCATCCAAGGAAGTGTAGTCAGGTTTCACAAGGGTCTAGAAATACGAAGTGGATAGTGATTCGGAACTCAGGGATGAACAGTCTGTAGTCTCTGCTTCCCTCAACATCTCTGATTCACAGCAAAACTACCCACCCCTCACTTTCCCCCTCTCTGTACACGTGGCTAAAAATGGGGGCCCCAAACTCTACAGCTGCCCCTTCTCCCGGCTGCAGCACAACCAAACAATGAGCTGATGTTTCAGCCCCTGGAGCAGGACCGAGCGCTGCCCAGCTCGGGTCATGAGCGTGTTGGCCAGCCTCGGGGGGTCATGTGTAGTGAGCATGATGCACGTGTGTCCTCCATGGGGTGGCAGCACACGGGGAGCAATTCTCCAAGACAGGGGCTTGGTCTCAGTAGGTACCCCAACAGATATTTACTACAGCTGGAGAATGGCCTGCTGCTCATTCAGAAATGCCTTTAGTTCCACCTCTTGTGTTCCTCCGTTTCCTGTGACACACGTGGAGGCTGGATTCCGGATGAGAAAGGAAATAAGCAGAAGGGAGAGAGCAATGACACACACTTTTAACTTCCCAATTATCTGCAAAATAGAGTCTGCAGATACGGCCACACTGCCGGCAACGTTCTTTGTCTCTTCACACGCTGGAAACTCACACAGAAGGAGAAACATCAGCTGATTCTGCAAGTTCCGCTTCGGGCCTGGAGCAGGGGGAGGCTCCTCTTGCCCGGGCATGGCCTCCTAGGGCCCAGCTTACAGGCGGAAGCGGGAGAGGCCGTAAGCTGCGGAGTGAAGAGGCACAGGGTGCAGAGGTTAGGAATGGAGAAGGATCTGATAGCAGGAACGCTGCTTCCAATTAACGAGACAATGCAGGCCTTGACATTCTTGATGGATGTCAGTGGTTAAGTGCTGGCTGGACCTTCTGAGGTTACAACCACCATTCAAACCTCAGCCCTGGATGGCAACCTGAAACCCCAGGCCATGGGCCGGAGCATCTGTGAGCCCTCGGACTAGTGCTGTGGCCTTGGGAGACCCTTCCAGGTGCCTGCTTCCTCCCTTTTCACCCATTCCCCCAAAACCAGGTGTGCTGAGTGGTGACAACAATACCAAGTCATTAAGATAAGATGTTCTTGGCTGTGTCTAAGGCATCTTCTTTTATGACAAGAACAAAGGGTTTGTTAATGAGCTAATTGGCCGTGGGGGGGATTGCGGCATCTTTGATTAAATGAATGCTTAGGATTTGTACGTGTTTGTTTTTCCATAGCCCCATTCAAATTTCAGTTCAGATACTCCAAAGCGCATGTTTCCTAATTTACTGTCGCTTGCTACCGTCCTGTGGGACACAGTAATTGAATTTTACTGGCGTCATTACCATCGCCACAAACGAGCGAATCTTCAGGAAATTAGCTGCTCAAAGCCCACTCGCTGGCCCGTAGGAGACAGCGTGCTCCCTCCCTGGCCACGCCCGCTGGTGACCGCTGGGCACAAACCAGGCTGCGTGTGGTCAGCGCTGCCCATCTGCACAAGCCTCGGGGGCACTTGAAAAAGAGAAAAGAAAACAAGGCTCGAAAAAGATCGCTCCCCAAATAACCAGATTCTAATCTCATCGCGGTCAAAAATAGATGAGCTTCCGGGAGACAGGATCTACATACTTGGTTGAGAACCAGGACATTCCACAAAGAGATGCTGAAATTCCATCTTCAATAAAAAAAAAAAGCAGATGGACAGCCACATCCTCTCCTTACATGCAAAACAGGAAAATAAAAATCATAATTTTAGCTGCATTTTCAGGCTCCACAGACAAGCAGAGGTCATCGAAATCCAGCCTCCTCATCTTACTCCAGGGGCTCAGAGTCTTATCTCAATGTGACATCTAAGACTATTAAAAAAAAAAAAAATCGACATCCTGCAAAAATTTACCCTGAATACTGAGAGCAGCCGTGAGGCGGAATGAAAAGAATACAAAGTACCTAGAAATCCACTGACGATTGATACCTGTGAGGCCCTGAGCATGTCGTTGAACTGCGAGCCTTGATTGCTTCGTCTGGAAAATGGGAATACTGATATTATTGGCTTTTGTGGAGACTGAGATGATGCATACACGCATCTAACAAAGCACCCGGCACCCCGTCTTGGCTGAATTTCATTCAACCTTGGCATTTGTTGAGGGAATTGATCATTTACCGTATTTTTCCCTGTACAAGTCATCCCCATGTATAAGACAAACCCTACTTTTCCAACCCAACATTAAGAAATCAACACACGGGTTACTCCCGCGTATAAGACGGCCTGCAATGTTTGGTCTAATAATTGTCCACAAAGGTATCGTCTTATCCATGGAAAAATATAGTATGTTGAAAACGCTGTCTGTGATTAGGGAGGTAAGTGGCTGCAACCACGGGCCTCCTCAGAGGGAGCACCTCCCCCTCAAACAGTTTCCACCAGATTCGAGAACACAGGACAGAAGGAAGGCCCCTCACATGATCCACCCCCTCCCCCCCATATTTCTGAAGGCAATAAGTCAAAGATGTTGGGTAAATTTGTCCTGGGCAGCTAAAATGCACATACCACTCACTGGGAGTTTGGATAAGCTTTGGGGACTTTAGTCCTCTCGGACCCACGGTATCAACTCAGATGCTGGCCATGCCCCCAAAAGATGGCTGTCCTGACGAATGATGAAGGCATTCCCCTGCTTTGCCCCAAAGGCCTCCCAATGCGTTGTTAGAAAAAACCAAGTGTTCCTCCATTTCCTCTCCTCTTTTCATGTCTCTGCCCTGTTTCCTTTCATTAATAATCAGGAAAACGCTCCCAACTGAATTCTGTGATGAGCTGAATTCTGTCCTCCCCACCTAAAGAAAAAAGAAAAAAAGAAATCAGATGTTGAGTCCTACTGCCCAGTGCCTGAGAATGGGACATTCTTGGGAGGCAGGGTCATTGCACGTTGCAGATGTAATTCCTGTAAAGCTGATGTCCTTACGAAAGGGGAAACGTTGGACATGAATGGGGACACAGGAAGACGACCATGAGAAGATGAAGGCAGAGACTGGGCTGATGTGTCTACAGGCCAAGGACAAGGTGTCAAAGATTGCCTGCAAAGCTCCCCTCACAGCCTTTCAAAGGAGCCAACCCTGAGGACACCTTGACCTTGGATTTCTAGCCTCCAGACACCTGAGACAATAGACTGTTGTTTAAGCCACCCCGTTTGTGCTACTTCCTTACAACAGCCCCAGCAAACTATGACAGAAACGCAGCCACTTTTTTCCTGCGGATAAAGCCCCTCTCATCTCCTTACCTTTGCCCCAGGCCTGCTGGGGGCTGAGCACCCAGCCCTCCCCACCCCTGCCTTGCACCCCTCTCCCCACAACAGCTTCCATGGGCTTCTGCTCACCAACGCAGGCTTGGTGCTGTCTGTGAACTCAGGTCCCAGAGTTTGCCTCGAAACTCCAGGCCAGAAAGCAGTTAGCAACATGCTGGGGGGCAAGGATGCAGGGAGACAGCTAGCCCCAGCCTCATCCAAGGTCATGTCCCTCACCTCTGGACTCCCTGATCAGAGGGCTGTCACAGCCGGAGAGAGGGCAACACAGATGGTCCATGCTCCGCAACCCCCCTCGGCTCCCTTATAAGGACAAACTATGCCCCTTGAAGTCTTACTGCTGTAGCTACTGTGGATCTGAGCTCCGGGATCAGAAGCTGATGTCATCTTCTCTTTTCAGTAAAAATAGAAAAAAGTGAAAAGAAAATGAAAGAAACCAATCTCTCTCTCTCTCTCTCTCACACACACACTCACACTCACACACACCTATACACACAAATTCTTTCCCACTGGATTGTGCCTCCTTTTATGGATGTGTGTCCACAAGAATAGAGATATTGGTTTCTGTCCCCTGCAGTAATGATGATACATATGCCAAGGTCAGCAAGGCATTAGCCACCGAGGCTGCTCCCTCTGGTGACAGCAGATAATCATTGACATGGTGGCACCTCAATTCACGCCTCACACGGTCACTGAACTGCCCCTTATCTCACAGAAACACTTGTCTTTCTGGTGCAGAAAGACATTAATGAATTCTTGCTATACCTTGAATTTAAAAAGAAAGTCTCAGTCATGATTTTGTGGGGGAAGAAGTTACTAAAGAATGGGACGAGGCAGAAAATGAAGTTGTCGTCAGCGTGCATACAGTGACATTCTGCTCCATGCCCTAGCAAGCTGAAACATAGCCTCCGGGAGACCCCAAAAGATCTCTGATGAAGAATTCCTCCTACCGCAACTCCCTTCCTAATAGGACTAATGCTTACATTAAAAAAAAAAATCCTACTAGCATTTATTGAAAATCTATGTGAAATGCACTAGGATAGATGATAGGGATAACAACATAAATAAGACATAAGCCAAGATTTTTTTCTAAGCAAAATGAAGCCTACAAAGAGTACACAGAGGAGAAAATGCGTTCCATTTCCCAAATGTTCACGTTGTAAGAACTGTATTCCTGTATTAAAGACAGAAAATGTAGAATCATACCCCCCAGTCAAACATATCATCTTACAGCATCCATCAGTTTTCAACCATTGCCATATAGATGGATATTTGAGTGGAATTAAATGACCTGACCCAACCCACAAGCGTGTATCGCTTATGGCAACAGTGTCTGGCATGTGTGTCCCGGTGGGATAGGGCTGGACTGCTGAACTCATCAACAAGCAGGTAGCCAGGCCCCGTGAAGACATGAAGAGAAGCATAAGATGGGAGTGAGTTTTTAAGCAACAGGTGGTGTGATTCCTTATTGACACAGAAATGCAGCTTTATTGCGTGGCCATGCGTTGACATCAGACTCTAGACAAGATGACATTGTCATACACCAGCGATGCGAAGCAACAGCATCTCCCAACATAACATTTCTTTCAAACTCAGCAAAGCTTTTCTAAAGTGAGGCTCTGAGACAGAGCAGCACTGTTGTGTGTTAAGAGCAGCCAAGGCCCCGTAGCCATAACTCCCGTTTCTCAGTTACAGTTTTTGATCAAGTCATGCTTACCCTGCAGCTAATTACACACGTAAAAATTAGTGGGTATGCTGTAGTGTGTGGACCACCCTCTTATTCCCTTCGCTCCCAACCGTGGGGTCCTTCTAAGGATCTTTACTTTAGGAAGTTTAAATGGTTGCAAATAATAACAAATATCCACATTAGCACCATGCAATAACATTTTGTGATGTTTGTTTTCAGCTTTAAATATCCCTAGTGACAAAACCACTGACTTCCTTCCCCAAATCCTGACCAAAACCAACTAAGAACAAGGCCATTCTCTTAAGGAGCCATAGTACAGTTATCATGATCAGATTTATCAACTATCCCAAACGTGCCCTTTTTCCCTTTTTAGCTAGTATCCCTCTCCTTCAACGTAGGATCGTGAACTGCATTTAGTTACTATCTCTCTCTCTTTCTCTCCATTTTCTTTGGCTTGATTTTCTTTAAACAGACAGACATATAAAATAAGGTGATGCACTGATAGGTTGATGGAAATGCTGTGACCCGAAACTTACAGAAACTTAACTCGGAATGTCCCTTAAGAGTGATTCAGTATTTGCAGTTCTCTGAGATAGTGAAGGTGTAAGACTATGTAGGAATCTGTTTTGATCCTGGGTCTCAATTTTGAATAAATTTCTGGCATTCGAAGGCTTCATTGTCACAGACAGGTAAGGGGTTAACTTCAAATACTAAGGAATCATTGTCTATTTTAATGGCTTCTTAGTATACTGCAGCTGCCCATATTGTACTTCTGGTGAAAACCAAATATGTGGCAAATTAGTGAAGGCCTTCTGATCACATGTTAAATATTACCGGGTGGCATTCCAAAATGCTATGCCTCCTGAAGGCAATAATCCTATAGGCTGAGCTGAGGGTTCCTCCACATTCAGACTGCTTCAACGGCTCCTTAACTGAACACTCCTACTTCATATAAAGTTGATTTTTTTCTTCACGGATTTTATCTTCTCATAAACTCTGTAATGGCAACAGTGACCTCAAGTTCAAGCTAATTCCTTGGTGTTATTGACCATGACAGTCAAAGGGCTTGACTTTTAATTCAGTTTCCTTTAAACAGCTGATGCCTGCTGCGATCCAATCATCTTGCTGTCACTGGTGTTTTAACACCATTTTCACGTGAAGGCTGACCATCTGCTTTTAGAGTGATCTCATTGTTTCTTTGGGCCTGAAGTCATACAAACCATTTCTTAAAAATAAGGTGCATACTCTATTGAGGAAATGGAAATTAAAAAATACCGTACATTGAAAGAGGACAGAAGGACTACTTGCTTAGATTACATTTTCATTGATGAAAACTGCTATAGAAAAATCGGCATATCCTTATGAAAGTATATAAAATATTGGAAACTCCAACCATCAGATATCTCTATTAGTAAGTGGGTTTATTGATGTAACTGAACATAACAATGTATAACATTTATTCATCTCCCACTGAAAGGCTTTCCAGTGAAACTGTTTTTACATAGATCCAGGCATTAAGCATTTTCAGTAAAACCTGCAATTAAAAGGGTGGGTTGTGGGAAGAACCAGAGGCCTTTTCCAGACTTTCAATGGGACTTAATATTACATTTCTGTGCAAAAGAACCAGCTGGGAGATGCAATTGCTCTGTGAATAAAAAGAAAGCTAGGATCAGGAGAGGTGCAAGATCGCGGGAAGGTTACAAAGAAGCGCAAACACCTCCACGTCGCCTCGTACCAATAAGCTTGGAATCCGAAACAAGCGGTGGCAGCAAACTCAGAAGGACAGTCTATTTCCCGTGGTTTATTCAGTTTGGGCCCCACAGATAAGACTACCAGAAAAGCAGCCGTACTTTAAGTGGTCTGGACATTTATTCATCTGAACATAAACACAGATCAGCTCATTTAGATTCCTAGATCCCTAGGTCCCTCCGCAGCTGTCGGGAGGAGAGCTGGCCCGGTTCATTGGAGGCTAAACATTAAAGGAGTGGATTGGGGGTGAAGAACCCCTGGACTGATAGATTCCCTGAGTCATCAGCACCCTCAGGGGGCTTAAGGCCCTAAACAGAAGATTCACTTTTAGCCTTAGCACCATTGCAGGGACTTCCACGGCACCCCACGCGGCCCATGGACCCACAACCACGGTCAATATAACTGTGCACACCCTCTTCGTGACTACACTTTGAGACCACACGCAAAATTATTCATGTAAACCGAAGTGTTACATTTAGTGATAAACGTACTTCATAAATATCAGGGAAGGAAAGGATCTCAAATAGCTGCAAACAACAGAGCAAATAAAGGAGCCTAACCCTAAGTTTAAAATAAAACCATTTAAAAGAAATACTGCAATTATTAACTAAAAGGTAAGATTTAATAACACGGTAAAACACTGGGTAGTGGGGGGATAAATTTGCAATATATAAAATTATTTCACAGTGAGGTTTAAGTACTCATAACCATCTTCTGATTTTAGTAGAAACAGACAACCACCAATGTACATTTTTTTTCACATTTTTTCCAATATTGTTTTTCCTTTCTACTAGTTGATAGAGATTAAGACATTAATGTGATCAAACATTACACTATCAGTTGACAATCGCCTCTTGCTCCTCTATTAGGAAATTACCTTTATCACTTAGCTGTGCAACTCGAGGGAAATAGGGCATAGTCACCTGTCACTGATAGAAACGCAAGCACCACATTGCGTTTATTCCAATCTGAACACATTGTCAGAGATGTGAGCAAACCAGAGTGTTCTCTGTGGGGTCATCATTCACATACACATTACATTCTTCTATCAAAGTCTGGCATTGAAATAGCCTTTTTACAGATATAGGTTAAAAAAAAAAAAAATTAAAAGCCACAGGAGCAACCCTGACGGAGAAGTCTTGCATGCAGCCTTCTCCAGAGAAAGTATGTAATCTTAGTCGACCCCGAGGTCAGCAAATGCTCTTATGGTGTGAGTGTTAGAAATAGTTGAACCGCCTGCTCAACCCAAACAGGCCTTGAGTTTATTCGTCAGTTCGTTAAATGAGCTCTTCACATTGTTGAAAAATGATAGCGACTCTAGTTATTAAAACATTAAGTTATCCTGAATGTTCTATTAGCCACCATAAAAGAGTTCCTTGGCAAGTGTGTTAAACTTTACCACCTGTTTCCATCATCGTTTTGGCAGAGAACTCCATACCAGCGGAGTCACTGGCCAAACCTCCTTTGTAATGGTAATAAGTTCCTTTGCCCTTAAATAGAACCAAAACTCCCATCTGACACTGAACAAATAAAAAGCATGCATCCAAATCTCTTTCTGTTCATGCTGGAGGAACAAGCACCCCTTTCTACCCCCAAAGGGGTCAGGCTATTGCATCGCAATACTGCAAAAGCCACTCTCTTAGCTGCGCCAAGGTCTCCGCGTAAAGAAGGCCTCCCTGCTCTGGACCCCACCATCCAGTGCCCCCTACTCTTGTCCTTGACCACCAAGTACCATCCATTTACTTCATGAGTGAGTACCAGGAATTGGGGGGCTGTGGGAGGGGTGCCGAATTGGGCATCTGTTTCTGTTGGCCCCTCTGGCAAGTGCACAAAAGGGGGAACGGAGACCTGACCAAATGTGATCTTCCCCTGCGGTTGGTTAAGGGGCCCACCGGGGAGGTGGCTCCTCAAGGCCAACGAGATGGTCTCCACACTCCTGGAGGGACTGGATCTAGTCCGAAAATCGCTGCAGGAGATGGTCGTCCCGCCTCAAACTGCCCCCCGCCGCCCCGCCGCCGCTGTCCATGAAGCGGTCGCAGGGGAACTCGATGAGGTCCGCCTCGCTGAGCGCACACACGGTGGTACGCGGTCGGTGCGGCTGGAAGCCGGAGAAGTCGGCAGACACGCCAGTGCCCATCGAGCGCAGAGGCCGTCGAGTGGAGTACATGTGGCGAACGTGGACCGGGGCGCCGCCCTTCCTTCTGGCCCGCAGCTTCCTCCGCAGCCAGCGGGACGCCCAGGCCGCCAGGGCCAGGAGCACCAGCAGCGCGTTGGCCGCCAGCAGGGCCAAGGTCAGCAGCTGGTAGTCGACGCTGCTGCGGCTCCCAGGCTCTGGCAGGGTGACCAGCCCCGCGCAGTGGTCGCGGGGAGCCACGGGGCAGACGCGGCCCCCGAGCACGCTCTCCACGCACACCAGGTACGGGGTGTCCCCGCGCAGCTCGCGCAGGGTGGCCGAGTCGCTCCGCTCCGGCAGGTAGACGAAGCGGTGGAATTTGGGCTGCTGGCCGAAGCGGTCGAAGAGCAGGCGGAAGCGCGCACCGCCCAGCGGCCGGGGGCTGCGGTGCTCCCGCACGGCCCAGCGCACCGAGGCGCTGTCTGCGCCCACCGCCTCCACCGTCAGGTTACACAGAATGAACTTGTTGAAGTCACACGGGTCCGACACCAGCCGCGGCAAGCCGGCCCCGCCGTCGGACGGCGCGGAGCTGGCTTGCTGCTGGGCGGCTCGGAGCTGCTCCGCCGCGCGCTGCCCGGGGTCGCCGGCGGGCGGTGGCGCAGAGCTGGGCGCCGCCGGCGGGGTGGACTCCGCGTGCTCAGGCTCGACCCGAGTCGGACGGCCCCGCGCGGGCTTCCCGAGCAGGTCCAGGGGCTGTGGCGCCAGCGCGGCGGCGGCAGCGGCGGCGGAGGGACCCGGCTTCTGGAGGCCTGGGCCCCGTCTGCTCAGCCTCAGGGCGCTGCGGTTGCTTAAGAGCTCGCGGGCTGCCCCCTCCCAGGCCACATCCGGCAGCAGTCGCCCCCGCTGCTGCGCCTGCAGCTGCGGCTGAGGTGGCAGCTCCTCCGCGAGGCCACCGGCAGCGGGCGCCATCTCCTCCCCGGTGGCTGTGGGTGGGGGCCGCCGTTTGCCGTCGGCGGTGGGCAAAACCGGGGGCAGGAGGTCGGCGCAAGTCCCGTTCTGCAGTTGCTGGTCGTCCAGGTAATCCAGGTACTTTCCTCTTAGGGCCGGGGGGTGGCGACACTGCACAAAGACGGTGAGAAGCCGGCCCTGCGAATGCCAGTCGCCCATCCAGCGCTTCAGGCCCCTTAGCCGGCAGTCGCAGGTCCAGCCGTTGCCGTCCAGGTCCAGCCGGTAGAGAAACGGGCTGGCGGCGAAGATGTCCCCGGAGAGGGCGCTGAGCGCGTTGTCGCGCAGGCTGAGCTCGCGCAACCGGCCCAGGTGGCCAAAGACAGCGGGGTGCAGCGCGCCCAGCTCGTTGCTGCTCAGGTCCAGCGCCTCCAGGCCGTGCAGAGGCTCCAGCAGCGTCACCGGCAGCTGGCTCAGTCGATTGCCCTCCAGGCGCAACTCGCGCAGGGCCTCCAGCCCCCAAAAGGCCTCCGGCGCGAGGTGCGTGAGCTGGTTGCCCCCGAGCGAGAGCAGGCCCAGCCGCGGCAGGTGCTGGAAGACGCGCGGCCCGAGGTGCTGCAGGCTGTTGGCCGAGAGGACGAGGGTGGAGAGGGAGCGCAGCGGTGCGAAGGTAGCCGCGTGGCGCAGGGAGGGCTGCAGCTCGTTGGCAGAGAGGTTGAGGAAGCGCAGCTTGCCCAGCTGGGCGAAGACGTTCTTGCCCAGAAAGCGGATCCGGTTGGACTCCAGATGTAGGTAGAGCAAGTTGCCCAAGGGGGCGAAGACCGCGTCCGGCAGCGCCCCCAGGGCGTTTCCATCCAGCCGCAGCTTGACCAAGCTCTCCAGGCCCTCGAAGGAGCCGCGGCTCAGGCGGCTGATCTCATTGCCGTTGGCATAGAGAATGCGCAGCTTGCGCAGCGGGGCCAGCGTGCCTGGGGCGAGCGCCTGCAGGAGGTTGTTCCCTAGATAGAGCTCCTCCAGTCGCGAGAGCTTCTCGAAGGTCTTGGGGTGCAGAAAGCGGATCTGGTTGTACTGCAGGTCCAGCCGTCTGAGCTGCCCCAGGCGGTGGAAGTCGAAGGCCGTGATGTTGGCTATGAAGTTGCCGCCGAGGCTATAGGTGAGCACGTCCTGGGGGCTCGGCAACAAGCTGGTCTTGGGCACGGCGCGGAGCCCCCTGTTGGTGCACAGGAGGTGCTGAGGGTGCTGGCAGTCGCAGCGCTCGGGACACACGGGCTCGGCCCCCGGCGGGAGCGCGAGGCAGCCGCAGACCACAAGCAAGACGCGCACGGCGCGGGCAGCCTCCATCGCCGCCCGCCCTGCGTGCAGCGGCCGGATGGTCCTCTTATCCCGCCGGCTCTGTGTCTCCTCTGCATTCCCTTGAGCCTGGCCAGAGTCACTAAATGGCCTCTCTCGGACTCCGCTCCGCGGTCCAGTCCCTCCTCCGCCCTTTGTCCGGTGGCTGGCCCGGGTCTCCGCAGGCCGGCTTCGCCCAGCCAAGTCAGGCGGCGCAGGGCGCTCGGCGAGCTCCGGGTGCTACTTGTTGCATTTCTGCAGAAAAATGTTTCTCCTGGGGCGCGCTGTGGGGCGGCGGAGGGGGTGGAGGGCAGCAAGAACTGAGCTTTTTGTTTGCAGCGCGAGTCGGGAGAGCTGGATTCCCTGGCACGGATTCTCCCCGCCGAGTGGATTCCCCAGCTGCAGGCGGGAGCCCTTCCAAGAGCCGATCGGGGCGCGGCTTGGCTGCTGCGCCTCGGCGGCTCGGCCCCCGCAGCCCGCGCCTCCTCGCTTTGGGCCCAGGACTGGGCGCGCGGTCTCGGGGGAACAGCCGGGGGAGGAGCCGGGGTGCGCAGGCTGCGTCCGGAAGGGGCCCAAGTCGGCGAGTGCCGAGCCAACCGGACGGAAATTCGTTCTTCCCACACGCTGCCCCCCGGGATGCAGGCGAGGAAAGAGGAGACGGCGGAGGGAGGACAGACCCCGGCAGGGGGAGGAGGAAACGCTAAGTGGCTCCGCGTCTGGTCAGCGAGAGCCCGGGACGCCAAGTGAGAAAAGTCGGGATTAAAAACAGCTGTACGAAGCGGACACGCTGGGCTGGGGGCGGGGATGGATTACCGGCCGAGCAAACGGGATTTGCAGACAGAGACCTTTTTATTTTCGACAAGTACACCCGTCGCTTCGGGGCAGTGGGAGTGCGGCGTGTTTTACTCGTTTTTTGTTTTTTGGTTTTTTTTTTAAAGACACTCGCTCTTCCAGGTGCCACCCTGCAGGAAGTTCGGGCGCGGCTCGGAGTCCGCCAGCCTTCTGCAGAAGTTTGGGAAAGGACAGGTCTGCAAGGAGCCGGCCGGCTACAGTCCGCGGACTTTAACCCATTGTAACTGTTGCGTGTGCGCCCCCTCCAGGGCGTCTGAACTGAGTACTAGCTCTGCCCTGCTGTAGGCAGGAGCGTGGAGAAAACTCAGAACTGGTTCTACCACTGTGACAGTGCCTCTGTCAGCGCTGGGTGATTTAGTCCCATGAATTCTCCGCCCGTCTTACAGCCCTGGGGGAGGTTCTGCACTTGTGCTGTATAATAACCTTGCAGACCCTCTGGTGGAAGGGGAAGAGGGGTCACCCCTGATGTCTGGACTTGCAGTGACCTCCAGCAGGTCTCTGGCCAGGCACTCAGGGGGGACGCCTTGCCTATGCGAGAGAGTGATTTGGGAAGCTCCATTTCTTCTACCTGAATCGTTGGTGAAATGCTTTTGACGACTGTATTTGTTGACGGTTATCACCCAACCCTTGCTCATACCATGGCTTCGAAATAAATATTCCTTATTCCCCTTTAAGGATCTCAGCAGGCAGATGACCTCTTCGTACTTGCAATGCAATATCAAGAGGTGTCTCTGCCTAAGTATACCAGGTGTTGTAGGAAGAAAATGTGATCCGTCTACTTGCCTTCTAGAATCTAGGAATCTGCGACAACGGGGTGTGTGGGACATGTGCAGATAGAACATCAAGACCAAGGAATTCACTTACGGGAAATACGCTATACATGTTATTTGCAAGTGCACACAGCATCACTCAGAACAGGGCGACCTTGGGCCTCCTTCTGAGCCCTGTACGTAGTGGGTCGTGTTAGCCCTCCCCGTAAGAGCAGGATGTGGGGCTTCCACAGGGCTGTGCCCACCCACAGCCCGTATCCCCACTCCTGGGACCCCGGAATTCCTGACTCAGCTGCCTGAGTCTATGCAGGCCTTTTCCCGTCTGACCTCCTGGGGACCATTCATGCCACAAGTGGAACAATTCACTTGTAGGGCCAATTGAAGGCCAGAGCACAGCTGTGCAAAATAAATCTGGCGGTGTGGCCCGGATCGCCACTGGTATCCCCCGGGGGCCTCCGGGGGTCTCCTGGTGAGGCTGCAGCCGGAGCTGAGAGGGGAGTCTCAGGCCAGGGGTCTTCTCTCATCCTCCAAGCCTGGGCTTCTCAAATACTCGAGACAGGCTGGTCTGTATATAACATTTTAGGAGGAAGTACATGTACTTGGATTTAGAAAATAGGGAGTAAAGTCTCAGGAGTTTATAGAAAAGCATTTTTTTTTAAATGTTCATTCTATTTTATTGTAGCTTAGCTTATACCCGATTTTCTATAAAAAGCAACCATTTTTAGTCAAAAGGCAAGGACCTAGTTGTCTCCATTTAAATGCCTGTCTCTTAACTACGTAATGTCTTTGTTCATGGATGGATCCAGGTTTGGTCACGTCCCGGGAGGTTCGCATATTGATTATGCTGAAATGTGGAATAAAATTTGCATAACCACAAGTGGACATCCAGGAAGGAATGCTGTTCAGAAGACACACAGAGCTCTGTCATCGCACTTGTGGAAAACTCGCCCTTTAAACCTCAAGCACATGGGGAGGTTTCCGAGGTCAGACACCCAAGCGAGTTGGGGCTGGTTTCATGACATATCTGCGGTGTAAGGGTTTTCAGGGGTTCTTGCCTGGGCATGGGACCTTCTTGAACTTGCCAAGGGAGTACACTTCTTTCTTCCTGAGCAACCTGGGGTGCCTTTGCGCTGCAGCAGTAAAGGCAGGAAGGATCTCAGGCCACGTCCCTGGAGCCGGCCCAGGCAGCCCGGATGGGGGGCAGGTTGGGGGAGGAGAGCTCCAGCCAAGCCCCCCATGACAGGGAGAGGAGGACCCGCCAAGCTCGGCTGAAGCAGTTTCCCTGCGCTCCCTTGGGGCCGCCTGCAGACACGCAGCTGTTTTCTCACCCCTGACAGGTGAAGGATAAGGTGACCAGATTTTAACATTGGTAAAGCGGGACACCATTGACCAGGGGGGAGGGGGTTCTTGATGAAAAATTGGGTCTATCTCCCGCCGTTCCCTAGCTTGTCGTGCATTCTTTCCAAAAATCGGGACTTTTTAAAACGCCGCGGGACGCAGGACAAATTGTTAAAAATCGGGACTGTCCCACCAAAAGCGGGACGTCTGGTTACTCTAGGAAATTGGGAGGCCCCCAGGGCTCCTTGGCTGGTTTTCAAGTGGCCCCCCAAGCTCTCTTATCTGAACAGGCCTCACCTTTGCCCCAGTCTGGGAGACAGGCCTTAGAGATTAGGAATGTGGAAAGGAGCACCCCTGGTTTACATGTAGCTGCTGAGCCTCCATGTCCCCGCTAAAGGAAGTATAGGAATGCAGAGTCCCTGCCAGGTATCAGCCTTATTAAATCAGAGTCTCTGGGGACAGAGACCCAGCACCTGCATTTGTAAACCACTGGATGGTTTTATGCACACTTAGTTTTGAGAAAATGAATAGACAACATGTTCAAAACACCTGTTCACTATGGACGGATCGTATTAGAAAAATCACAGTGATGGTGGCCGGCGCTTATATAGAGCCCTGGCACCAAGCAGTGGGCCCAGCACGCTCCATAAGGAACTTATTTCTTTCCCCAGCTACCCTGTGAGGTCGGAGCTATTGTTACCCCCCTTTCACAGAGGAGGAAACTGAGGCCCTTATTAAACATACAGGGCCCTGGGCCCACCCCCCAGAGAATCTGACTCAGACCCTCCAGAAGGGGCCTAGGGATCTTTATTGAGCACATTCCTAGGTACTATCGTAGGTGCTGCCCCCAAACAAGAGTTGTGAGGGACTTGTTTAGACACATCAGTGTGTCCTTTGCCAGGAGTCCAGGGACGGAAAGAGGAGCAAGACGAGGCTCCGCATGGCTGAGTTAAATGGACCGCAGATGATCATCCCAGAGGATAAGGCCATCCGCGGTAAATAGCACCATTTGTTGTGGTAGCCACTATCTCTGGAGAGGAAAATAAAGAACAGAAGCCTTGATGGAAAGCCTCAGTCCGCATAACACTGTATGTGTTTAAGGCCATTGACAAGGTGACTGCCCCCGACACGCTGGGTTGTGTGTCCAAGGAAAACTCCTCATCCATCAGTTCAAAGATGCCTGATTATTTGAAACCGACATGTGTAGACAGATTGCGTAGCTTCAAGGACTACGGTGACTGTCCTCACTTCTGGCAAAGGTAAAAAAGGAAAGGCAGTTGTTGATGGAGCAGAATGACTTAGGAAATAAGGCAAATCCACACACTTTTTATGGTCACAGGGTACACTTTTTTTTGTAGAACTGACATTTTGTAGCAGTAATGTACTGAGTCAGTAGTAGCCTAAGGAAATGCTTTAGGTATAAAAGTGTCTCTCATTTCTAAATAAGTATTTGTCATCTCTAGGAACCACTGTGGTAATTGTGTTTTATGGTACAGCTTTCCACTATTCTTCTATTTGGATCGCTTTATACTATTGTAATAACATTTGGTTAGCCATTCATAGCCCCACCTCGCTGAAAAGACAGTGGCTTTATTTCATTTCATTTTTGTGGTACTCGGCAGCTGTTGTTGAATTGCCAAAGAGTTTCTATACGAAGCTGGAAGAAAGTTTTTGAAACTGTCAACAGCTATTATCTTTACACGGTGAGAGAGTGGATCATTGTTTATACTCTTCGGCATTTTCTAAGCGACGTACAATCACTATGTACTTCTTTGTAACTGATAAAATAAAATTTATAAGCAAGTGCTTTCATATCTAATATCTGCTTTGAACCTAAACATAACTCTCATGAGGCAGTTAGGTGAGAATTAGTCGTAGTTCCAGTTTGGAGGAGAGGATGCTAAGGGGCTGGAGAGGTAAGCTAACTTCTGGAATGATCCGCCACTATTATGAGAGAGTGCCAACCACAATCTAAACCATTGGCTTCTGACCCCAGGGTTTTATAGTTGGACTTCGTTAGGCTCCCTGTTGGAACACGCCTGTATGTACAACTAATGAGGCCAGTTTGGGGCGATGTTCAAAATATTTAACAGATGGTACAGTGAGAGCCCAGGTCTGGCCCTGCCCCCTCAGGGCAGACGGAGGCTGTGAGCAGCCAGGCTCGCCGCGCCGGGGCCCTCCAGCTGAAAATGGACTCGCTGGTACTTGACTAAATGCTCTCAATGGTCCTCCAGATGTTTCCCTCTCTCTTTTTTTCTTAATAACTACATGATTAAAAACAATTTGCTGAAGGCTTGCGCATAATCACTATTAACCATGAGCTACAACACACAAAGCGTTTCTGGGTTCAAATGCTTCCAAATTGTACACCTGCCTGGGGCCTCTTTCTCTGGGCCCAGGTGTGTTACAGGACCTCACACTGAACAGCAACCCTGGTGAGAAGGCGAAGATGATCAATGCTGACAAAGCAGGAGCTTGGTTTCCAATTGATAACTCAGAAATCAACACCCACTCGCTTTGGTGGGCCGACAGATCTGTTTGTAGGCAATTTCTTTAAAAAAGTGACTATTTTTCTCACAACTTGATCCAAATTGTTACAATGAATGGCTTGAAAATATTTATGGGGGAGCACCTTCTTTGATGAGTATTGATCTTAAAGATTAGCCACTCATCCTGTTCAATGATTTATTATCAAAACCTGTACATGTGTCAGGCCTTCCCCCCATCCTCCCAACTCGTTACCTCTCTCCCTGGGCTGCAGATGTCTCCTTATTCTCATGCCACTGGGTAGGGAGGCCGTTTCATCTCCATGCCGCTGAAAACGGTGGCTGTCCCCCGGCAAGAAACAGTCTGTCGATCTCAGTAATGGAAATAATCCTGGTCAGCTCAGTAATTGACTGTATACAGTGTAAATATCCTCAAAGTGTTTGCAGATTTCATCAAAAGGCCAAATGTTTTTTACTTAAGACCAGGAATATGGCAGGAAAGAAAATTAGAGGAAGGAAGCACCCATCCCCTTTTCAGAGTCTCTGTAATTTTCTATGAAGATTTGCGCTTTGATTATGCTTAGTAGCGCCATATGCTGGAGTGTGACTCAAGATCAAAGGTCCCGGCCACAGCTCTGCATCTCGCTGTAGGCGGGGTCAGCTGTTCTGTTGGTGGGTTGCTAATGGATCCATGAGGCAACCCCCCTCCCCGTGCAATCTGATTTAATTTCCAAAATATAATTGATATGCCTCAAATGTGAATGCTTTTAGCATCATTTCTTTAGTTGTCTGCAGTAGTACATTGTAGGTTGAAAATAAAGTGCTTATTACCACTTAAACACATGGAGAGCTGAAGACTTTTCAAAAGCTTAATGTAAATTGTCAAGTGTTATAGTGCGTGTGGCCTTAAACATTTGAGGAGCAAGGGGATATTGAACACTGCTTTTCTTTGCTTGTTGAGGTTTTTTGTTTTTTTCTTTTTCATTATACTTTTCTCAAAATTTTCTACCATGAGCATCTGTTCTTGCCATTACAAATCTTTGGTAAGATGAGTAGGATACCATATTCACTCTTGCTTTCCTCATTGCCCTGCCGTCCCTCCTTCCCTTATTACAAATGGTTTTTCTTAGAAACCTTTCTTTTTTTTTCTTAAATCAGTCTTGGTAATGGAAGTACACTTGGATAGTCAAACAGTTTACTGTATATAGTGTAAATAACCCCCAAGCGTTTGCAGATGTCCGCAAAAAGCCAGACACTCGTCATAAATTACCCATGAGATAGGGATGGGGTGATCAGGAGATGGAACCTACTTGCTTGGTCTCTGACCTTGAGCTCTATCACAGTCGCTTTGATCAGGGGTCCATTTTCTCATATATAAAAAGAGACAAATCAGTTGCCCAACATAAGGATTTGGGGAGATACATATGAAAGCGCTTAGAAACTACAAGTGTGATGAAAATTGGATTGTTGCTAACATTTCAACTTCACGTGTGTCTTCTCCATGAGAATCCGAGGTCCCCAGGGCATGTCCGGATTCTGTGCACAGCCATTTGGTGTCTTCTGTAACCCCCTCCATGGGGTCTTTTCTTAAATTGTGGGGCTTCAATAAATGTTAGGTGCAGCGTAACAGTAGGGGAGGAGGCCACATTCCCAGGTAACTGGTTCTTCTCCCTTTCCTTGTAGGTTTTAATACCACCTTTTCTTGCCTCCTTGTTCTTGTCCAGGCCACCAGGGCCCAGAGCATTCATTCCTCAGTGCCCTGGTTCTCTCCGGATTGCTGTACAGACAAGCCTAGCTTCTGGGCTAGCTCTGTGGTCATTTTGTTCACATAGTGACTCGTTTGACCACTCTGGGCATGGATTCTTGTTCTGTGAGGTGATGTGGTTCTAATACATCAGCATTTTCCCAGAGGGTTCTTATTATCAGTAGTGGTCCCCCTGAAGTTAAAAGGTTATGAGGGAAAGGGAAGGTTTTGTGGTCAGATGGGCCCTATACCACGTCTCGGCCTTGGAGAGTTCCAGGCTTTGAGAAATCCTGCTGAAAACAGAGAAAGAAATGGGGGGAGATGAACAGAACTGTTTACCAATTTGAGGGACTCTGAACTAAATGCTCAGGAAGATCACTTCCAACTCTAAATGTTAAGGAACTGATTGCAATTCTTCCATGGAACATGGTTCCCAATCATTGGAATTAATAAAGTTCTTGCAATATGGCATTTTATATAAAATATGTGCATTGTGCAATAAAGGTGCTTTTCCACGTTGTGCTTGACTGATCTCTACAACTCATGGCATCCAATTGGCTTAGCATTAATCACCAATGAGCAGGATAACATATACTGAAGGTCTCTCCAGCCTCTGACAGCCCTGGAAAAGTTCTTTGCCCCAAAGAATTGTCAAACTAGCAAATTCTTAAACTGTTCTTTCCACCAGAATACAGGTGTTAGAACCCTGTAGTTGTGAACACCAGTTTTGGGCGAAATTAGTATTGAATCTTTAAAAGTATTATTTAGCCAGTGGGCTAGCATTGAGGGGGGATTTCCCGGGAACCTAGTCATTTGGGAAAAGTTCCAATAGTGGCACCTTCTGGCTAATTATTCTAGCATCCTTGGGTATAAGAACCCCATTGATAATCAGTGCATAACTCTTATGATTCCATGGAGTGATGGAACATAATAAGCACCAGCCTAACTAAAGTTCTTGGGTGTGCTTCCACCTGAAACAGGTGATTTCAAATGCCCACCAGAATAAGCATCGTCAATGACTAGCGCCCCAAAGTGTTTATCACGGGCCAAGCACCCTTGTAAGCCCCCTACAAGTAGTAAATCATTTAATACACCAATAACTCCATGAGAGAAGTACAGTTATTATTCTCATAGCTTATGCAGTGGAAGCAAAGAGAGGTTAAGTGGGGGGGGTAGTCTTATACAGCGAATATAGGCCTAAACCTATGTTTTAACTGTAAAATTAGGGGGTCGACTTATACACCTGGTCGTCTTATACGCCGGAAAATACGGTAACTGGCACAAGGTTGCACAGCTAATAATGATGGAGCTCAGACTTGAACTCAGTTTATAAAAATTCTTAGTTATACTTTTCACAGGAATCTTTGACCCAGTATCCTCATCATCACTAGAGTCATTTTTTAATATGTAACATTTCCCCAGATAAGTCATTTGCTCTGTCATACATATTGCTTGAACTATAGCATTTTAAAATATATTATAATTTGATCATGAGTGAAAGAACATAGCAAGAAACAGACGCCCAAGAGTGGCCCAGTGATTCACAGTGTGAACTTGGAAATATTCTAGGCTACCAATACCTATTTACATGTAATTAGGTCTCCTTTTCTTAATTCCTACTATTCATACTTCCTACTGTATATTCATAATCTCTACACTATTATCACTTACAGTATTGCTTCCTTCCCCACCAGTACACTTAATTTTAAATGAGGAATCGCTTTTAATCTATATGCATTGTAGAAAGCCAGAAAATATAGATAAGCAATGATAAGAAAGTCAACACCATATTTCCACTGTAGTAGACTGGAGACGGACCCTTCAAAGTATCTACATCCTAATCCCCAGAACCTGGGAACATGTGCGATTACATGGCGAACGGGGAGTTAGGCTACACATGCAGTGGCTAAGCAGCTCGCCTGGAGGTAGGGCAGTATTCTAGATTATCCAGGCAGGCCCAGTGAAACCACACGGGGCCTTGGAGGCAGGAGAGGGACACAAAGGAGAAGTTCACGGGGATGCATGTCTGGCTGGCTTTGGAGGAGGGGCCCTGAGCCCGGGGCAGGTGAGCAGCCTCTAGAAACTGGAAAAAGCAAGAACGTGGATGCTGCCTGGAACCCCCAGAAAGAAATGCAGCCCTGCCACCACCTTGACTTCAACTCAGAGAGACCATGTTGGAATTCTGACTAGCAGAGCTGCAAGACAATACCTTTTTATTGTGTTAATCAGTGAGATTTGGGTAATTTGTGTGGCAGCAATAGAAAAAGAATACCGTACACCCAGCCAGCAGGGACAGCTGAGTGTTAATTTTATTTATAAAAGGTGTCCCAAAATGCACGCAAGAAGTAATTTTGATAGAAAACACAGGTTTACAATTAAAAATTGTAAATTTTCATTGCTCAACAATGAAAACACATTGTTCTTTCGTGTAGCACTCCATTTTTAATAACCCTGAACTGTCAGCTGTCACGCTGTCTTTTTTTTATTCGTTGGCAACACTTTACCGCACAAATGACGCAAAATTCAAATCTTGCATGAATTTTGGGACACCCTGTGTGTGTGTGTGTGTGTGTGTGTGTGTGTGTTTCCATGTCTTTTTATACACAAGGGTATTTTTTTTTACTAAAACCAACATGGCTTGTTTTCTTTTAATAATCTTTGTCTATCTCTGTCAATACATTTCCATAGAATCGAACATATGGAATCCTACTGAGATGACCCTAATTGTCCCCCAAATACTTTCCCCAAAGCTGGTTTGTCCAAATCAGGATTTAGGACCAGACCTTGAATTTTTCTGGTTTATATGCCTCTTGGGTAATTAAAATCTAAAGCAATCTAATTTTCTTGCTCAGTATTTGTCTGATTGCTTCCTCGTGTGGTCATTTAGCTTGCTCTTTTATCCCCTGTGTGCCCTGAACATTGGAAGTTAGATCTATGAGTTTGGTCGATTCATGTGAATACATTTTGTCTCAAGTACATTTGGGGTGCTTTTGTGTTTCATTAGGAGGCACAGACTGTCTGCTGCCCACCATGACTGAAACTCAGACTGTCCTCTGGGTTTTCGGATGGCTACCCAAGCTCGCTGCTCTTGAGCGATGTTATTCCATTTGTGACCAGAAAGTATCCTGTGTGGAGTGACTCAAACACCGTACAGATGTGCAATTTCCCCTCCACCATTCACTTGATGGCCAACTCTCTTTCCTAATCCTTCATTGAATTCATATTTGTTAGAAATCACAAAATGGTCTTCCTAATGTGATCATGTCTTCTACACTTACTGGCTGCCATTCCTGAGTAAAGCAGAGCTTTCCCGAATCAACTAGAGCTACTTGGTTCCCCTGAAAAACACTTTAGACTGGGGAAGCAGGAAGTACTTTGAATTGCCAATTCTCAACGGAAGGAATTGGTTCATAACAACCTCAGTGATGACAACTGATTTTTTTCCTGCCTGTCTCTTGTCGAGGTTCTTTGTGAGCTCACAGATTTTCACAAAATCAGTATGTCTTTCTACTGTTTTTCTGTGTTATCATGTTACAAATTTGATGTGTGTTTAGGTTTGTTTTTCAATTCTAGGATTTGTTTTCATTGTTAGTTTTTAATAGGGAAGGCATTTATATCATTCAATATCAAAACTAAAGGGGAAAATATTCACAGAGAAATCTTATTTTCAACTCTGTGCCCTCTACCTTCTACCTCTCCCTCCGTCTACACATTTATAACTTCTTACATATCTAGTGTAGTGGGTTTCTTGTTCTTTTCTTTTTTTGCATATATAAGTGTGTGTATATGTGTGTGTAGACATACGAGGGCTGTCTAGAAAGTATCCAGCTATGTAATCATTCACGTTATATTGACTGTAGCTGGATTTTTTCCGAACAGCTCTAGTATAATGTTCTCTTGTGTATACATACCCTTTACTTCTTCTTTCTTCACTTAGTGGTATATTCTGGAGATCCCTCTGTATCAGCACAAACAAATCTTGCTCAGTCTTTCTTTAGGACTTCTTAGAACTCCATTGTGAGATGTACGTATAGTTTGTGCAGCTGGTTCTCTGTTAGTGGACACTCACACTCTTTCTAACCTTTAATTATTGCAGACAATGCTGCAGTGAATCAACTTGCATTCTTGTACTTGAGTGCATATAAACGTCAGTAGATTCCTAGAAGTGAGATCGCTGGGTAAAGAATTATTACATTTGTAATTCTCTTTATGTTTCTAGATTATCCTCCAATGACTCAAAACCTGCTACACTAAACTGCTTCTCAAAGGTGTTGGTCTCATTGTAAAGATGAGACAGAGAGAGAGAGATTTAAATGAAACCTTCAAAACAAACAAACAAACAACACTGACAAGTATTTACCCTCCGGTGTATCCTAAGTCCTTTATAGAATGCATTCAGTGGCCGTCACTTATATGGAAAGATGCTCAGCCACACCGGTAGTCAGGAAAATGGAAGTACTAGCCAGCAGAGCAAACCATTCTGACCATGCTAACACCTTACCAGCAGGGAAGTTGATAAAAAATGCACACTTCTTGTGGAAATGGAAGTGATTGTAGTCTTTGGGCAAAGCAGTCTGACAATGTCCATTAAAGGAATGTAAAGAAATATATGTCCTGCAACCCAGCGATACCATTTTCAGGAACCCGGCTGACAAAAATAAAAGCAGCAGATGAGAGACCTTTTTCATTCACAGCAATGATTATTCAGTCATAGCAATGTTCAGAGTAGCCAAAGGTAAAAGAGAGAGAGGGTGAGCAAGAACCTAATATCTAATAAAAGAGAACTATTTGAATAATAATAATAATAATAATAATAATAATAAAACCCATTAACAACACTAAGGGGAGAACCTGGAGCAACTGCAACTCTGTACATTGCTGGTGGAGTGTAAATGGTCCAATCGTTTTGGAGGAACTGTTTGGCGGGTTTCTTTCTCTCTCTTTTTTTTTTTAATAAAGTTACACATGTATCTGTTCCACAGCCTATAAACATCACCTCTAGGTATTTACCCAGAGAAATGAAAACATGTTTAAAAAAAACACTTGAAGCAGAATGGTGGTCCACCTGGGCTTTGTATTAGAATCACCGGGTGTCTTAATCTACTCCGGCTGCCATGACAAAATACCAGAGACCGGGTGTCTTCCACCACAGAGGGTTGGTTCTCACAGTTCTGGAGGCCGGAAGTCTGAGATCAGAGTGCCACCCTCGTTGGGTTCTGGTGAGGCCACTCTTCCTGGTTTGCAGTCTCACACAGTGGAGAGAGCAAGCTCTTTAGTGTCTCATCTCATAAGGACGCTAATCCCAACATGCGGGCACATCCTCATGACACAGGCCACCAGCCTGCCTGTTTTAAATGGGGCAGAAAACAATGGTACTGTCCTGTTTCAAACCGTATGTAGGGTCAGCCCAGTCTCACTGGGCTAAACTCAAGGTGTCAGGAGGCTGACCAGATGTGCCGTTTGAAAGGGGACAGTACCATTGTTTTCTGTTCCTTTTCAAATGGTACACCTGGTCAGCCCGTCATGAGGTCAACTAAACCCAGTCACTCCCCAAAGGTCCCACCTCTGGATACTATCACATTGAGGGTCAAGGCTTCAACCTACAGATTTGGGGGTGACACATTCAGTCCACAGCACTTGAACATTAAGAATACTGAGCAAGGTCTGAAGCTCGTTCCTAGAGATTCTGAGTCAGTTGACGTGAAGTGGGACCTGGACATTTGTATTTCTTTTATGTTCCCTGTCACATGTAGTCAGGCTTGAGAGCCATTGCTCATGAGTTCTTGTTCAAGGTCAGCTCTAAGGACCAGCAGCATCAGCATCACCTGGGAGCTTGTTAGACATGCCAAATCTCTGGTCCCATCCCAGACCTGTGAGCTGACTCTGCACCCTAAAAAAACAAATTCCCTGTTGATTCCGTAACGTTTGAAAAACACTGGCCCATAGCATTTTGCATAGACTCACATACAGCATGACACTGCGCCATCCATCAACTGCTGCTTGAATTCCAACAGAGGGGCATTTGGTCAGCAAATCAAATTTCTGCTTTTTTCATCTTGGAAGCCTGTCAAGGTGTGGACCTGGCTGACGAATAATTGTACCTCAGTGTAAAGATTTTACACATCGCCTGTAGATCATTGTCTATTAGCAAATGAAAAAAAAACAGCAAATAGACCCAATATTAAAAACAAAATCCCAATGTTTGTGCAAATGTGCTACCACTCCAGCAATTCCATCACAATGAGTGATTATTTCCTTAGCCTCTGACGAGCTTTAAAATTGATAATAAAATAAAATATGTGCATGTATTCCAGCTGCAAAAGGCGGGGAGAAGTGGTACTTAGCACAGAGCACGAATACTATGTAACTATAAATAATTCAGCTAGGGAAAGAAAAAATACACAAGGGTAAATAACTAGCAGACAACCCCTAATGCTTAAAGTATCCTGGAGTTTGGGAAATGAGAGGGTTATTATATATGATGCTATTGCGTAGCGTAGAGTGCTAATTTTCAAAACATTTGATTACAGTAAATATGCTTAATACTGAAAACATGGGAAAGAATGTGGTTTTGCTTGATGTTCCAGATGCAGTTCAAGGTCTTGTCATTCCTCAACATCATCAAAATGGATGTAGCTCATGAAAGTGCTAAATAAGAGATTCCAAGCTGACAGACACTAAAAATGATGAATTTCTTCTTTCTTTTTTCAGAAGCACTTAATGGGTATCGTTTCATTTTCTAATGTTTAAGAACTATTAATTTGAGAAGCTTTCTATTTAAAAATACCTTCTTAATTCAGCATAGGTGCATTTTTAAACTCCCACCTTAAGAATAATTTCTGCTTCTGGAAATTGATCATCTCCTTTTTTGTTTCTATCCCAACTTCTTAATTGTCAATGATATAATTAAATAGTTTTCTAAATTGTATAAAAGTGACTTTTTGGTTTAGTTCATAGCACCTTATATTCATTCTGTCCAATAAACTGAAAAGAAAAAGAAAAGATGCTAATCTATTTTAAGTACACATACATGTACATACACCTACAAATTCACCTTTAAAGGAAGGATGCCTCAGCAATGTTTTGTATTTGAATTTTATTTCTCAAGTGCTTAAGTTTGACAGTCATCTAATTAGTGATCCAGTTCAACCCAACAAGTTTTTATTAGATGTCTATTGAGTGCCCAAAAGAAATACACTTTGAAACTAAAAATCTGTTTCACTGTGTGTCTACAATGAGAATTTATATTCTCATTATATAACTTTATGCAAGTTATTGCATAAAGACCTTGCTGGTTCAGTAAAAATCAATAGAAAGAATGCTCCCCTCCCCATTACTTTATAAAACAACCTGTGGGTCCAATCACACACCCTGTGGTCCTTTACCCTCCCATGAATAGCTGTCACAGGTCATCCTCAGCAACTACTAGAAGCCCCCGTATTGATTCCCTACCCCATGTAGTGAGCCCTATGTGCCACTCAGAAGCTTCCTGGAATTTCCTCTTCCTACATAAGAGGAAACTGAACGCAATACCATAGCGCTGGGGGAAGGGCAGAGATTTGTATTTCCATCTCAGTCTTGAACAGTTCAGGGCGTATCTTACCACATCCTCACCTAACTCATCTGTGTGGCGTGTGCAGAAGGACAATGGTGATTGGAGAATGACTGTGGGTTATTGTAAAATTATTCAGGTTGGACCAGATGTATTTTCCTAAGTGGAAAGCACGACAGAGCTCCTGGCACTTTGTGAGCATCTATTATTGACCCGGCAGATGCTTTTCCCTCCATAGCAAATGAGGGAAGCTCACCAGACGGAGCGTGCTTTCAACTAGCAGCTTCACAGAACACCCTCGCCGTCCTGACCTCATGTCTGTATGACTCTTCTGCTCTCTGACAGATTCTTGTCTGCAAGGGCTTGATCACCTGGATATTCCCCAGGCGTCATGCTGAGGTATTACATTGTTGATGTGGTAAGCAGGAAATAGCCTAGATACCTTAATAATACTCTAAATAAGTATTAATAAATAAATGTTTCAAGAAGACATGCATATGGCAGAGGGTGGGAGAGAAACCCCAAGAAAAATCAAAGGTCTACGACTTCAGTGGCATTTTCAGGGGTTCAGTGGTCTGAGGAATTTTGGCATTTCCTCTTTGAAGGGCAATTTGCTGCCCTTTGTCCCACCTACCAAGAAAGACTTACAATTGTTCCTACTTGTTTAGATTTTTGAGGTAATGTAATCCTCTTTTGAATGTATTGTTCTAGCAATAGTTTGAGTACCCCCATGAGGTTGTCCATTTTGTGTGGAAACCATAGCAAAAGGAGACTGACTAGCGGGACTGTTGCCATTTTGGGAGACAAATCATTCCTTGATGTGGGAGGCTGTCCTGAGAATGGTAGGATGCTTACCAGTGTTCCTGGCCTCTACCCACTAGATTCCTGCAGCAGCACTGCCCTCAGTTGTGACAACCAAACATCATTGCCAAAAACCCTTGCAGGGAGCAAAATTGCCCCCTTTTGAGAACCACTGGTCTAGTTAAGCCTTGAGGTGAGTAAGGCTTTACTGCAACCTTGTGAGAGATCTTGAGCCAGCCCCTGAGCTCAGCTCTTCCCAGATTCCTGATTCTCAGAGAGCACGTGGGATCCTAACTGCTTTCTGAGTTTGGGGCTCATTTGTTACACAGCAATAGATGACGAATACATTCATCCACCAAGCGACCAGGCTGGATGGGTACAGCAAGCTGCCTGTCATCCAGGTTGAACGGTTGTCAACTGGAGTGGAGCTGAGCACCCTGAAGGCACGAGGGCAGTTCCTGAGCAGGTAGCTCAGACCCCATGGCACCTCCTCTGCTGCATTTTCAGGCTCTCTCAACCCTCACGTGGGTCCTTTGGGGACTGACAGTTGACAGAGGAAGAACACAATTGGGCCAGGTTCACAGATGGTCTCTTACAACTTGAGGCACCAGGTGGATACGAACTCTGAGGCATTATAGCATGTAGGTTGAAGTCACTGGCCAGGAAAGAACATCAAACAACCGAGGTGTTGGTTTAAGGCAAAGGGAACATGAGATGGATGTTGGAAGAAGCTCATTATTAATTATTATTTAACTGTTATCATAATCAATTACCATGGTCAATCAAGTAGTTTTATTTCTA